>RZGL01000068.1:35820-143890 GCA_027886155.1 Fusarium paranaense
AGTGTTGAGCGCGGAAGCATCTGCAGAGCTTATTTGATATTGACTCTTGCGTTGAAAGGCATTGGGCATGATGGCTTGACTGTGTGTAAAACTGTATATCTCTGGCTGGGTTGCCTTGATCTACCTTTTGGGTATGCTATGAGGTTGAATTATCTTTCAATACATGGCAATACTGGCGACTAAGTCCCAGTATACCACGCCCATCTTCTATGGCCAAGTCTGGCGGCTAACGGCGTTGATCTGGGCACCTCATATATTTAGGTATATATATCATTCGAGATACAAGACAGCTCTTCAGCAAAGTTTATCTAAAATACATATCAAGAATAAAACAGAGACGCCGATACTGACGTCAGCAATAGTCAAGTCAAAAACTATATGTCCGCTTGCCTAGCGCTTTGATCACCTCCTTGGCACCCCGGTCACCAGACCGAACAGCTCCCTCCAGATATCCCTTCCATACAAAAGCCGTCTCAGTACCGATAAAGTGAATATTCTTAAAAGGAGTACGAATAGACTTTCCCGCTCCCGTCATAGTACCGGGCAACATAACAGGGTTAGGGGCACCCTGGAACCAAGGGTCCTTCGTCCATTCCTTCTCGACAATGCTGGTAGGTTTGGGAATATGATCAACGACGCTGCTAAATGCGGCATTAAACTGCTTCAAGACAGCGTCTTGTCGTTCTTGAGCGGGAGAGGCGGACCATTTTCGCCCAGGCTCACCAACATGAAAGCAGGTGATGCTATACTGCTCATCCTCGGGGACGCAAGTATCTCGAGTAAACACAATAGGACCGTTGGGAGAAGTAAAAACGCCAGATAGACCAGCGTCACGCCACCAGGGGCTGTCAAACACAAGCACAGTCTTGGAATAGTAGCCCAGCTTAGTAGACTTGGCAAGTTCTCTCTTATCTCGCGGGAGTTGGGGTTGAAACTCGATGAGAGGGTATAGGGATGTCGGGACCGAGACGATGACCTTCTTGGAGTAGAACCGTTGGCCATTGCGGGTCTCTACTGTGCATCCTTTTGAGGATTGTGCAATACGAGTGACAGGGGTGGAAAGCTTGACGCTGCCCTTTCTGAGCTTTTCAGCCAGCTTCGTTGAGAAGTGTTGATTGCCTGGGTATACCGTCAGCTTAGTTGCTTATCGTCGTGTCAGAACTTACCCTGGCGGTTTCGCAGATATTGGCCTCCGTCTTTCAGATCCGACGATATATTCCCTAACCCAGTACCACTCTTGACATAGTCAATAAGGTATAGCGCACTGAGTTCGTCTGCATCCACACCAAGAATCGCCCTAGTCAAGGTAGTGTGACCAGCGTCTTAGAGAGATCAGTCCCGAATTCTTCCTCAGCAAACTCCAGGGCGGTCAAAGAGTCGAGGCGCTTGGCATCAGGACCAAGATGAGGGTTCTGAAGATCAGATCGGTCGACATACTCCGATAGCTTGGCCATGAGAGCTTGGGCCTCTTTGAGTTGCTCATTCGTAAGCTATGAAATCAGATCAGCAATGCCCAGCTTCAGAATCGATACACTTACAGCACCAGGCAACCCGTATTCAATCGACGTGACTTGACCTTCCTCATCCTGGAAGAGAGAGTCACCTTCGGCCCTCTGCACAATAAGATCAAAGGCAAACTCCTCAGCCAAGGCAAATATCTCAGACTGATTACTATCGTTGATCCAGGCAGCCCCCATGTCGACCAGACCGGTTCCGTTGGAGCTTGCCGGAACAGAAAGTGTCTTTCCTCCAACCCGATCCTCTGCTTCGAGAACAACGTAAGAGAGAGCAGCTGAGTGGAGCTCAGTCGCTGCACGAAGGCCGCTGAGGCCAGCACCGACAATAATGACGTCCACGAAATGAGCGGGAGGCACCATTATGATGGCGATTGCTTGTATAACAGTAAAGTGATTGCAGCGTGTGACTTCTTGGCTCTAAGTCGTAGGCTCGACTTTTTATACAGTCGGAGCTGTTCGGGTCTTTGCGCTGCCGTCCGAATACCAGTTGTGAAGTCGTCGGTCTCGGTCTTCGCGGCGGTCCGATCGAGCATTGACTAGTCTCCCGCGGACCTAGTTCGTCCGGCTCAGCACTTCTATACGAGATAGACCGGCATGCTCCCTAGCTTATTAGTATCGGAAAGCACGTGTGGCATTAAGATGACTACAATTGTGTTGTTGTTCTTATTGGGGTTAATCTGACTGTCGAAGGTCATCGCCACTCACGATACACGCCCTCCTTCTTGCCTAATTAGGCTAATTTGCTTCTTTGGTTTCCACGTGAGCTTGTTGCGTACAAGGCGCAATTCAACAAATATACGCCTTCTTGCGAAGCTATTAACTTAACTCCCTTTCTGGATTCGCCTTAGGATCCATTAACGATAAGCCTGTTTAGAAGATGGCAGTAGAGCTTAAGTCTATGTGGCTACCAAAAATTCAAACCCGGGATTAATATGTAAGTCCTACGGATATACGCCAGATATGCCCTGCTAATCCGGAATAAAATGCCTCGAAGGCTAATAAGATGGACCTCGGTCTAGAGTCGGGACCCGAGTTTTCCATGTGGTGGAACGGACACGGCGCATCTCCGTCGGAATGCAAATCCATTTTCCGTCGGGCTTCTATTGAAGGTAACCCCATGGGTCTCACTATTTCGGCCTTCGCTGCCCGCGGATGCCGTCACTAGACAACTCTACTCGATCTACTCTCCGGGAGGTCCTTTGAATAGACCGGAGGCTTTCGGTATACATTGTAAAAAGATGGAAGCCATATTAGCAATAGTGCCATACACTCCAGCTGATTCTACTTTGTTGTTCTAAGCACTCTTTCTTGACTTATTCGTCAAATCGTAACTCACCATGTCACAGATATCGAACAAGTCATTCGTCTTCAAGGCTATTTCGGAGGCCTTTCCTGAGGCCGGTGTCCACGTTGTTGTTGAAGATCGTCCCATTGATATCGACACCGTCTCACTGGGCGGCGGGGTCCTTCCCAAGGCTTACTATCTTTCCCTGGACCCTACTCTTCTACCATCCAGGACCACCTAATGAACATCCCCACCTAACGGACCACCAAAATTTTAATCTTCCCATACAAAATCCGAATTTTCAAGTACATCGCATTCAGTCAAGAACGAAGATACTCACAAACCCATACATGTGTTGTATAGTAGTTTTCATGAATTTCAATATCGGCTTTACTTTTTCCCGTTCCGCCTCGTGGCCAAGTTCTCTGGCCCTTCGAAATTTTTCGCATTTCTCCTCATCTACCCTACGAGACTCCATCCACTCAAGCCGAATTTTCACCTAGTTTTCTTGTCGGAACTCCTTTCGCAATGGTTCGCCGTGTTTATACCGAAAATGACGTAGCTGAGGCTATACTCGATATTGCTTTTCTTCAAGCGAAAGTGCCCGGCGACCCATCATCGAGAATGCAACAGAATGTTTCCTCATGAACCATTTGTCAAGCATTAATAATCTTCTGGGTTCGCAACCCTTTTGACTTCATCGCTCGTCCACGATGACGATGGCTGGAGTTGTGATGCAACAGCCCTTTTTACTTTCATTTTCCCCTGGACCGTTTGACATATCCAATCGTCAACCAACCTGCTTGCTTTTTTTTCAGTCACCTACGAAAGTCCAAGAGAAATTATCCACAAACGCGAAACCTTCAGTGCCTCAATCTAGGATGTTTATTGGGCAATAATTATTCTCAAACATGAAGGAAATGAAGAGGCGTCCTCTCCAAGGATAAGGGTTGCATCTGTCCGGATTAATATTTATTGCAGTTTTCCTTCTATCTTATCTTATCTTATCCTATACCAAGTAAAGAGCAGGGGCGCTGTTGTTGAACAGAAATCGCGCTCGCTGAGTGGTGACTGCTCGTTTTATCCGTGGCATGATTGGCTGTTCATTTTATTCGCGGTCTGATTGGCTGAGCCCTTCCAAACACAACCGAAAACCGAAAACCTAAACCCATCATTGATTATTGATCGCTCGAGGAAATCGTGATAAATTCTCGGTGGACCTGGTGGTCGGCTGACCTTCCAGAGGTTCTAGGCATTGGTGAAGAAGCACGAAGGGTCTGAAGATTGTGGGAAGTGGGATTGGGAAGTTTTAGGGGATACAGCGATAGGCTGTTGAAGGCTGTGGAGAAAAGGAGGTCGGAACAGGGATTATATTGATCCTCTACACTAAGCCAGTTCTAGAACGAGCTAAGCCTAATAGAGGATAGAATATAATACATATACAACGCGCCTGTTTTAAATATTTAATACAGAGTACAAAAGCGCATTTTATTTAATAATACGTTATTAAATCCATCCCTACGCCGTCGCGGCCCGCGCATCCCGACCGAAACCTGAGTTCATGCAGTAGGCTTGTAAATCTAAGCGCGATAAGGAGCATTGCCGAGGCCCAGCTCACTAACGTGTGACCCGGGAAGTCCGTGCACCCCCTATCTCTGCATATATAAATATCTCGATTGCATTACTATAATATTATATAATATAGCTCTTATAGGCATAATTTTGCTTTAATTAATATTAAATTTTTAATATAATTTCTTAAAGTACTAATAAAGAGGTAATTCTTTTTATAGCTATTAAGGATATAAAAAGTATTAAAATTCACGGCTTAGCGTATAAGTATAGCCTAGGGCCCTTAATATTAAAAGACTAGATTAAAAGAGTTATTAATATTTATATCGCTAAGGAAAAGACTTAAAAGTTAAGTCTTTTATAAAAAAAAGATATTATTAAATAAATATTTTAAAAAGAGGTTTTTTATATATTTATTAATAAGTCTAAGATATAAGTTTTTACTTTAATAATAATAAAAAAAAGTAATAATAATAAATTTATTAATAAGTATTAAATTAATTATTTTTTTATTTATTATAAAGAGGTTAATATAAAGTTATTTTAATTTATTAATATTATTTATAAGAAGGCTATTATAAATAAAAGACTTAAGGAGTATTAATATAGCCTTAATAATTATTTTAATAATTATAATATTAAAAAGAATTATTTATATAATATTAATAAGATTAATATTAAAAAAGGAAAAACCTAAGCTAAGAAAATAACTAAAATATTATTAAGAATAATAAAAACTATAAAAAGTAATTTAATTACTTAGATTATAGTTTTTAAGTATAAAAGTATTAATAGTTATTACTTAATATTATATATTATTTTTATAAGTTATAACCTTTAAGGATAATAGTTTTTTAAAGAAATTCTAAATTAAAAATATAATTATAGCCCTTTTAGCTAATTAATTATAAATATCTTTTATATATAATTTAAATTTATCTTTTTTCTTAAAATAAAACTAAAAAAACTAAATTAATAATATATCTTAGTTTTTAATTAATATAAAATATATATAATAAAAAACTTTATAAAAATAGCTTAGAGAAATAAAATCTAACTTAATTAGCTCTTATTATACTTTTTATATTTTATATAACTACTTAATATTATAGTTTTTAGATTATTAAAAGTCTTTTATTATAAAGAGACTTATAAGTAAGTTATTTATAATATTATATTACTATATTAAAAATAACTTTTTATATTAATTTATACAAAGACTTTAATAAAAATTATAATTAAGAAAAATATTTAAGTTAATTTTTAGGCTTTTAAAATATATCTTCTTAATATAATAAAAGCACTTATTAGTATTAAGAAATTAAAGGTTTTTAAAATATAAAAGGTAAGGCCCTTAATATTAAAAAACTAAATTAATAATACCCCTAGGCTATAAAATATATTTTATTATAGCTATAATATTAAATAATAAGTTAAATAGCTTAATTTAGGTAAAAATAAGTTAACTTAAGTATAAGGAGGATTATTAAAAAGGCATAAGACTATATAAATTATAATAATTATAAAATTATTTATCTAAGATAAGAAGTTATTCTCTTAAAAGTAAAAGCTATAGCTAAAAAGCCTTTAAAAAGAAAACTTATCTAATTTAACCTTAATAAGGTATTCCCTTAGATCTATAAAATAATAAATATTTATAATAAGGCTAAAAATTAAATTAAAAAAAAAAAAGTAATTAATATATATAAACTAGCGAGAAAGAGGCATAAAAAGAGCTAGATTATTAATTATGCTTTTTTTAAATCAATTTGCTATTTAATTAATAATTTAGAGTTATATTGGCCGAGAAATCAATGACTATCGCTAACTGCTTCTTCCGACCGTGAGGGCATTACGATATGCGGAGATGGGGGGTGCACGGACTTCCCGGGTCACACGTTAGCATCCGCCTCTCCACACCCCTCATGGCCGCTTTGTTTTTTTGATCGAAGTGGCTGGGTCACGGATGATTGACGACAGCCTGGGGCCCGGACATTCCGGCCTCCGTATTTAGCTTCCAGCACCAATGGGTTAAAGTCCACGGCTCGCAAGGTTTGGGCGGACTCGTCAGGTGGACAGACCGGCCAAGATTTATCACTGCCTGTCAGAGTGTACGGTCCCCATCTAGCACCAGACCCCGCCAAACTCCACCCTCTATCGGATGAGGGGTGCGGCAACAAACTGAATGGATGAGTTGCAGAGTGTCCAAGGCTAGCTCTAGCTGCCTACTTCCCTAGCTTGTCCGTGGCTCCGATAACTGTTCTAGGTCCGCGGCATGGGACCATGGGATACTTGGACCGAGGAACTGTGTGTATCGAAGCGCCGCTCGATATCAACAAGTCAAGACTTACTCCCCTTGGCTTGCTCAAAATGCTGGGTCCACGGTGTTACTCGCATATTATCCCAGAGATAACACGTTCGATGAGAAGAGTCGTCGCCCGAGCGTATTCCTCAAGTCACTTCACTAAAACGCAGCCCTGGGCTTACATTCGCGAACATAAACTCCTCTTCGAACGCGCAACTAGCCGAGCGCACGCCGCTCCAGCATCGACTCCAGCAACAGATTGACAAGTACGTCCAGAGCAATCCGAAATTAGAAAAGGTGGTTTGCGAAACCGCTCCTGTGTTGCCTGGTGGTACCACGCGATCAGTTTTCCTTTACACGCCGTTCCCTCTGGTCTTTTCTGGCGGCAAGGACGCCTATATTCGATCCAGCGATGGCCAAGATTATCTGGACTTCGTGCCCGAATACTGCGCGGGCATGTTCGGTCACTCACACCCGGACATTGTAGCCGCTATTGAATCGGTTGTCAAATGTGGGTTCACTCTGGGCGGAGCCACGGAAACCGAGGGCGAGCTGGCGGCGGCCTTGACCCAGCGGTTCCCCAGCGTTGATGCCATTCGCTTCTACAACTCCGGAACGGAGGCCAACACATTTGCCATCGCTACAGCCCTTGCATACACCCAGTGAAAGAAGGTAAGCCATCCATCACCATGCGAGCTCTGTACAGACTCTTGAAAACTTTCCAGATTGCATCTGACCCTTTGCGCAATCAGGTGATGGTCTTCGAGAACAGCTATCATGGCGGCACGCTGTCTTTTTCACGAGCAAACCCAATGATGCTCCCGCACCAGTTCACGTACGGCATCTTCAACGACATCGAAAGGACTCGCGCCAAAATTGATCCATAAATCGGCGTGATCATTGTCGAGCCGATGCAGGGCGCTGGTGGCATGGTGCCATCATCCAAGGACTTCCTGCAGTTTCTCCGCGACGAGACTGCGAGGATCGGTGCAGTCCTCATTTTTGACGAGGTTGTCACGTCGAGATTGTGGTATGGTGGCATGCAGGAGTATTACGGCATAACGCCCGACATGACAACCCTCGGCAAGCACTATGGCGGTGGATTCTCCTTTGGTGCTTTTGGTGGTCACCGGGCCATCATGGACCTTTTTACTCCTGGCGCCCCGCGAAGCCTGTATCATTCAGGCACGTGGCACAACAACACCTTCACTATGTCGGCCGGGGTGGTGGCGACCAAGCTCCTATCCCGAGAGGCCCTGGAGAGGACGAATAAGCTTGGCGATGCTCTACGAGATGCCCTCCGTGATATATTCGCTTCCAAAGACAGTGATTTCGTCATATTGACTGGATTTGGGAGCGTCGTCGGCGTACATTTCAAGGGCCCCGAAGGAGATAAATGCAGGGACGTATTCTATTTCTACCTGCTCAACCACATTTACATAGGACACCGGGGCTTCTTCGCACTCAACCTTACACAGACTCAAGAGCATGTAGGTCGTGTGCTCGCTGTAGTCAGGGGCTTTTGTAGAGATATATAGATAGTCTCGTATCGACACTTGTCTCAATGATTCAGTTCAGCCTGGATGGGACTTTTCTGTAGGCCTGCTCTGAAAGACAAAGGAAAAAAAATAAGTAATAATAAACATAAACCAACCATCCTTACAAAGAACGACTACGGGGTATTGATGTTGGAATGTTGTCGAGACCGGGATTTGGGGACAGGGAGGGGAAAAGGCGGACTTGGCCCCCTCAGGTTTGGGTTGCTCACAGAGTCGCGGCTCATGTGCACCCCTTCTAGGTAGGGGTTTGCGTGGTCCTTATCAATCTAAGCGCCCTCGCCACTCTCCCCGTACTATGGCATTCGCCTTACTAAGGGTGAAGCGCTAAGATGTACCTGGAGTAGTCGTACCCGGCCCCGGATTCCGCGGTCCCCAGATCTGTTTCTCATCAGTCCTACCAAAGCATCTTCACCTATATCGATCTCCCTTGTGTCAATTGGAGAACGGACAGGAACCAAAGCAGCTTCGTTAATCGTCCTTGTATTTTCTCATCTTCACAACGCGAAGTTGGTCGAAACGGAATTGACAATGACCGCACCACCTCTGCAAGGACCACGGCAGCCCAGTGATGAAAGCCCCAGCTCCCGTCTCGAAGGTGACGGTAGGGGTCGATTAGAGGTATTGCCCATGAATCCGCCACAGGCAATGGCAGGCCGAACAGGACGGTCGAAACGTCGAGTTCAAAGAGCTTGCCTTGAGTGTCGGCGTCGAAAGGTACGCTGTAATGCCCTGGGATCAGGGCCTTGTTCCACCTGTGAGGGTCATGAAGTCGCCTGCCAGATCTTGCAGCCCAAGAGAAAGTAAGTGCGCCAAGACCAATATTCAAGTTTTCCCTTTGCACTACTTGGACACATCATGTACTAACATGGACGTGTTTGATTGCAGCACCAAGGTCCTCGACAGCGAGACCGCCTCTGATAAGAAGAACCAGAAACAAACCATCGAATGGCTCACGTCTGACCGTCCATGTGAACCGAAAACAGCCAAGCGTCATCCTGCCTACCAAGTCGCGGCTCCAGACTTCACGACCGACTGCTCCCCAGAAGTCCCAATCATAAGCGCCGATGCCACGGCGCCCACGACCGATGCCAATATCGACGCGTTCGATTCCTTCGGCGACTACGTCTGGTCCATGTCGATTGAAATGAAGCATCTGGAAGAACACGGCTTTTTAGCTGCAACAGCCGTTGTGATTGTGATCCAGGAGACGCGTCTCCAACGCCTATTGCTTCAAAGCGAGGATTCCTCGGTACGAAAGGCAGCAATCAAGAGCCTGTCCCGGTGCAGCACAGCTATTGTACGGCTGAAAGGCCTCCAAGCCAAACTCGGCTGCACAACCAAGTATTTGGATGGCCTTCTCCTAGAGATCGATGAAGAACTTGCCAATGCCACCTCCCATATGCCAAGTCATCCGGAGAGCGGGCTGCAAGATTTTCCCCTGCTCATGGAAGACCACGGTTCTAGCTCAGAGCAAAGCCCGTCAGCTTTCTTGGACCAGGAGTCGCCTCCAGGCTTGATAGAGATGAGCATGCGCTGGGCGGAAGATGTTGGTATACCGGTGGGTTTCTCCTGTAGAGCAGGGCGAAATGGTTGATATCTAACAGCAAACTAGGATCTTCCTCTTTCATACCAGTATCCTCACTTCAATCGCTATGATTTAGACTCAGCCCGGGCTCCCGAGACGACCTCGCTATCGAAGCCTACAGGCACCACCAAGGCATGACGTGAGAGGGTGCAAGTCTGGCTTGCCACAGCATGGGCGGCCGACCGCCTGTAATGGATGAGAGTACTTGTTGGTAGAGTTGTTGGTCAGATTTATTTAGTCATATATAATAGCAAAACCCAAGTTGGCTAGCCCTTGGAATTCCAGCACCGTCTTGGCAAGCGTATTGCCTGCAAAGCTTCAAGCCGAGGTCTTACACCCGAGAAAACATCATGAGAAATTATGTAGTGACAATTTTCCCCTCGTTCTAATGATCTGAATAAGTGCATTGGTCCTTTAACGCGCATATGCACACGCAAGCCGTGTTCAAAAGGGTTTCGCTCCAATACGCCCCTTAGTATTGACGACCTAGTCTTCCAACAAGAGAGATAACCGATAGTATCATGAGTCATTGAGCTCTTGTGCTACAGGATTTGCTTTATTTATCAGAAAAAGTGATACGGAAACCGCTTTGGGGTAACTTTATCTTGAATCACAGGGGTGTTACCATGCATAACCACCCTTTCGCCAACCCCACCCTTTCGCCAGGCAAAAAAAAAACCACCACCAAAAATCAACAAGTTTACTTACACAGAACTTAGCCAAATTGATAGGTGCGTGCAAGAATTTGCGTCTTGTGAATAATAGTTGCATCTCTCTATTGAATCCTGGGTCTTTTGATAAGCCGCCCTGATCGCGTGGTTGGTTGATGGGGCATGGTTTCCTCTCTGACTTCAATGACCGAGGCAGCCTCCGATTCTGACCCTGACTCCCCCGAAGAGCTATAATTCGCCACAATATCCTTACTTTCGCTTCCTTTTTCGGTAATCGCTTCTCCAGAGGCTAGAGCCTCGCTAAGAGTCATGAACCGTTTATTGGGATTCGGAAGTGACTTCCTCTTCTTCCCTCTCCTCAGACGGGCCAGTTCCTCCTCCAAACTAGCAATCTTCGCGGTATGCGCCATTAACGTCTGTTGTTGAGTCTCAAAGCCTTTGGCTATCACGTTGTACCGTCTCCGTGTCTTTGGTGTTTTATTTAGCCCAAGATCGCGGATTTGGCGGCTGGTTTTTGGTGTATCTCCCGAACCAAAATACAGCGCCCGCTCTAGAGTCCCCCTTGGGCTGTCATTCGGCTTATCCCCTTGGATTTCTGGGTGCCGCAGAGCTTTGGCACGTGAAATCGGCCAATTGCCAGTAACTCTCCAGCCGGAGAGTATATTCTTCTTCGTCATTCCCGCTTCACGAGCCTTGGCGTAGGCTCTGATGAAATTGACCTTATCCATCAGAGCTGAATCGGTCAGGGCAGCAAAATTCTCCAACTCTCGACGATATGCAGCTTTAGAGGCGTTAAATACTCCATTATCTAATGGCTGGAGTTCATGGGAACAATGTGCTGGAAGGTAGCAACAGTAAACGTTGTTCAAAAAGCACGTAGCCATCCATTCATCCTTGGCTCGGTTAACAGCACCCTTCGGCTAAATAAACAAAGAAAGTACCGTTGCATGACTCCCATGGCCGTCTAGAATGATTAATCTGGCATCAGACTCATCATCAGGCTTAGTCTGGGGCAAATAGACCCGGTCAAGCCATTCAACCCCAATGTGATTATCGGTCCACCCGTTAGGTAAAGTTATATAATGCTAGTCGGCGATTTTCTTGAATTCATCAAGAAACCACTGTTTTTGGAGTTCTTTCCCCTTGAAGATTATGCCAGGAGTTAAGGCGCGGCCATCAGCAGTGATAGCTTCCATGAATGAGGTCCAATTTCGAGTTTGTGGTCCCTTGAGAAATGCCTTCCGCTTTGGCTCCGCGCTTCCGACCACCAAGCTATCTAAGCCTAACGAAGAAAGTCTAGTTAGCCGAATTTCAAAACTATGGAGAAAATAGAAATGGAGGCTTGCCAAAACCAATCATAATACCCCCTTCGTCAACATTAACAGTGTTCTCAGGCTTAATCTAGCCGTACTGGCCCTCCCTGATATCGAAGTACCAATAAACCGCTTTAGGCGTAAAGGAGTCAAACCTATTAGCTTCTTAACGTCTACCCATCTTAACCTTAAGGTCTGGGCGGCGCTCAATGAATCTGGCTACCCAGTTGCGCCCTAATTCCGGTTGGTCGCCTTGTTGTCTTAGCAAGCCTATGACGCAAGCGCGAATCTGTCTGTGGGACGGAGCATATCCCAGAGACTCCTGACGAAGAACCCAGAAAGCCAATTTATCTTCTTGATTCTTGGATAACCGTTGGCCAGGCTGAATTTGCTCTTTTACGGCTGTCTGGCCGTTAAGTCTGTCGATTAGAGTGGTTCGAGGCACTCCACGTCGCTGAGCCGCCTGAGGGGGTGAAAAGCCATTATCGGTGACATCCAGTATAGCCTCGGCCATGTCGTCTTCCGTATATTTCCAACGAGGCCGCGATGAAGGCATTTTGATCGTGTTTTGAGAGACTAGCAGGAGAAATGTTGGGAAAGAGCGGTGAGGAAATTGGGGATTGAAGTGGTGATATTTCCTTACAACGGCCTCCATATATCACGTGCCCCACTCAACGGCATGTCCCAGGTTCGATGGCTGACACGATGTGCTGCTAGTGCTGGCGTTGCAGGTAAACCCGTGGTGTCTCTTGATTGTTACATACCAGTTCATGACAATCTTGATCAGGCTTGACAAGCGCTTTGCTTCTGTCAAAGAATCCTTCAGAACCTGGCCGAGAACTATCCAGAGGCCGGCGTCTGTTTCCAAGGTAGGTAGCCTATTTCCATTTTTTGCTCTGGCTCTTAAGCATGGCATTCTCCAATCTCGTGGATGAGAAAGCATGGCTCACTCGCTTCAGATCTCAAGATCCTGAATCGCACAAAGGACAGCAACACCGCCACAGCCAAGTGGTTCGCCGGGCTCCTCTCAGACAAGCCTTGGTGGGCAAAGACACTACCCAACGTAAGGAGACACCACGATCAAGCGAAACAACCCTGAGCTAAAACCTGGCAGCATCGCTTGCTTTCCAAGACTGAAGGCGGCGACGGCATAGATAGCGGCCATGCTGCGACCTCTGTCTGCATCAACATCGCCCTCTACCTGTCCTGGCTTGTCGGCCAATGCCTCAAGAACGGAGTTGTATTCAAATGGTGCGTCCTGGACCACATCAACGATGCTGCTTCGCTCCACCACAGCGCTTCAAGAGCCGACATCATCGTCAACTGCCCTGGTCTCGCCTCCCGCTGCTTAGGAGGCATCCGTGACCTGAAGCTCTACCCTCGAGAGCCCAGGTGGTCCTGGTCCGGAACGAGTCCGATGGGGTGATGGCGTTTTCAGGCACCGACGACGGCCCGGATGAGGCAACGTACATAATGTACCGGCCTGCTGGTGGAGGCACTATCCTCGGAGGGTGCTACCAGAGGGATAACTGGGAGTCGCAGCCTGATCCGAGCCTTGGGATTCGGATCATGAAGAGATGTGTGGATGCTCATCCGCAGCTGACGAATGGGACGGGCATTGAGGCGCTTGATGTTATTATCCATGGCGTTGGTCTCCGGCCGGCGAGGGATGGAGGTGCGAGGATCGAAAGGGAGAGGACTGGGGATGTGTGGGTGGTGCACAATTATGGGCATGGGGGAGCGGGATATCAGTGCTCATATGGATGTGCCAAGGTAGTTACTGAGCTGGTGGCTGGTATCAACTCTGAGAGGCCCAAGCTATGAGGGAATATAGGGGTATGAACTGCCTCTAGGAGTATTTACATGATACTCGATTTTTTTCGCGACTACCGTTGCCGTCGTCATCTCTTTTCGTATTGCGGCTGTTTAGCAACTCGCTCATCTATAGCCCATTGCCCACGGGGCGGCCAAGGCACCACGTGATATAATGATGGCCTCGACGGACCATGCTCGTCATAATTATGTGATTTAATTATTAGGCAACGTTATCACATCCAAAATAGAACGTCAGAACCGTGCGGTAAGGCAGTTTCCGGTAGCTTCTGATCCCTCATGTGGCCCTACAAATGTATGACTGGAACGCCGAATGTACAAAACGTTGGAGTTGAAGGGAAGAGTCCTGACATCAGAGAGTTCCGAATGTAATGTCATGTTGCGAGATGGTCAAATATAGCCCATACGGGCCGTACATCCGTGGATCCGTATCATTCCAAAGCGTCTTTAGCAAATTCGACGCCCTGATACTATGCTTCATCCGGTATCTCGATTTGCATAAGTTCCGCGAAAGCGCTCGTTGCTGGTCTTCTCGGATGGTGCAAGAACCAGCCATGAGGAATGGCCGCATCAGAGTTGCCGTCCACTGAGACTGGTGCAGACTCAGTCCTGAGGCAGAGATGATGTCAGCGTGCCTCTGGAACTGTGAGACCGTCTTTGGGCTCGAGATGGAGGAGCCTTGCATCGCTGCTATCAGGTAGATTTCCAGGCTGTGTCGTAGAACTTTAGATGCCTGCGCCATAGAGCTTCTGTCGTAGAGCCTCTGCTTTGGGTCTTGAGATGAAGTTGCATCTTGTGAGCTGTCCCAATCTTGAAGGCGATGCTGGATTGTGTCACGCAGCTCCACGCTACCAGGCGAAGGATCGTGAATCCCAGCCTCTTGTTCAATCAATCTTTGGCCAAAAAGAAGAGATACCTGCGGAATCAGCTCAAACAGACCGTGAAGGCCAGCAAACATGATCCCAAATGTCCGACATGGACTGAGGGTGCCGAGGGAGGTGATGGACGGATCCAGAGGAAACGTGCGCTCACTCAGAAGCTCATATGGCGTGAGGCAGTTGGTGACGATCAGGTAACAGTACAGCTCGAGGCCGAGCCCGAAATGCGTGGTTAGGTCATGCCGCAAGGTAGATGATTCTTGATAGCTGAGGATTTTGAGAATTATTTCTCGACTGGCGTGGAGGTGACCAAACAAGGCGGCTCCATTAGCCCCAGATATTGCCTGGATCACGAGTCAACTCTTGACGGAACAAGTAAACGACGGAGACTGGGATTAACCTCAAAGTGACGCAGCATCACCAGAATCATCAGCAACCGTACCAGTTTGTTGACATCCGACGTTTCTAGTTCCGCAAGTTCCACACGCAACAGCCGAATCAGACTGCTATAGCGACTCAATGTCGCTTCCTGGGTAGCTCTATAAGAGTCGTTCTCGAAGTTCATGGATGCTCTGCTGACAGCTAGGACATGAGAAGATGACGGTGCTGGAACGGAGAATTTTCTCGAGGCTCTGGCTCGCATCTTAATCTGGCAGCCGCTTCCCGTATGCCTGTTGCACGTCGTGGTCATGGCATGGCGTGGCTGGTTTGTTCATCCGCGTTTCAAAGAACCATCTCACTTTGAGCCAACCATTCAGCGAAACAAGACACTAGTAGCGCTGGGTAATGGCCCGAATGATGAGCTCGTCGTCAACAGCTCTCTGGGGGTTCGATTTCGCGCCCATCAGCGGCCTAGACAAACAATGGATGGAACGAGCGAAAACACGACCTCGGTAGGGACTTTGCCGTTGCTTATCTCCAGTGATTACTTCTAATCGAATATTTAGTGCTACAGATTAATTGCCAGACCCAGCACGCCCAGCCCGAGACCTCTTTACCTTGCCACGCCGTGGTGTTCCCTCACACCGGACCCCATTTTGAGCCCTCTGTCCTGTATTGGGCGTTACCAGATGGCAACTTCCACTTCAGATATATTAAATTTACCATCTGGCCCAATCTGATATTCCTGGGCGTGAAAACCGGCCTTTTCATCACTGCCAACTTGCAAGCCGCCACGAGTCGGGCAATTCTGCAAGATAACATCCTTCCTTCTCCGTAGCTTCAAGTCTAAACTAGCAGGTTGTACGGCCTAGGTCTGAGTATCACAATTCTATTTACTTTACACGATGTTGCCGTTACTGTCGTTGCAGCCTGTCGTATTTTGCCAACCTGTACAATCATCGGTGGCCTTCAATTAAATCTTTTATGACTCCTAAGTTGCCTTCAGCTAGTTCTCAACCACCAAACATGCCACAATCAAATAAAGAGGAAAATATCCTTCTTGCCCTTCAAGCCGTTCAAAATGACCAAAACTTACACTCCGTCGCGCTGCAAAGATCTACAAAGCACCATACACTTCGCTATGGCGCCGGTACCACGGCATTCCTGCTCGATGCGATATTATTCAGAAATCACGCAAACTATCCGATCTAGAAGAACAGATTGTCATTCAGTTCACCCTCGATCTAGATTCGCCAGGGTTTCCCCCGCGACTGCGTGGTGTTGAAGAAATGGCTAACCGACTGCTTGCTGACCGTGATGCGTCACCTGTGGGCAAGCGCTGGTCTTCTAGATTTGTTAAGCGACAGTCAGAGCTCAAGATGTGTTTTTTTCTTAAAAATGACTATCAGAGAGCCCAATGCGAAGATCCAGAGGTCATTCGAGCCTGGTTCACGCTCGTGGAGAACACAATCGTCAAATACGGCATAGTGGCGTCGGATATCTACAACTTTGACGAGACTGGCTTTATGATGGGCGTTATCTCAATAGGCTTGGTCGTTATAAGTATGGAAAGACGTTCCAACGCTAATTTGGCTCAGCCTGGAAACCGGGAAGGGGTTACGGTGATCCAGGGCGTTAGTTCTGAGGGTTGGTGCGCGCCACCGTTCATCATTGTTGCGGGTCAATATCACCTCTCGATATGGTACGAAGATAGCCCTCTACCGCACGACTGGGTTCTTGCTACGACTGAAAATGGCTGGATGATGAATAAGAGAGGCCTGGAATGGGTTTGGCATTTCGATAAATACACTAAACCTCACATGACTAGTGAATATCTCCTCCTCATCCTGGATGGCCATGAAAGTCACCTCTCAGTTGACTTCGAGCTCTACTGCAAAGAAAATAAGATTATTACGCTCTATATACCTTCTTATTCATCTTATATCCTTGAGCCTCTGGATTTCAGGTGTTTTGGCCCGCTTAAGTAAGCATATGGGCGGCAAATTAAGAAGAAAATGCGGGCGGGTATAATGCACATCTCTAAGGAGGATTTCTTTCCGGCATTTTTAGCCGCATTCTAAAAGTCGATAACAGAAAAAAACATCCGGAGGGGTTTTCTAGGAGCAGGCCTTGTGCCTCTAGGCCCTGAAAGTGTAAATTCTCGACTGGATGTGAAGCTGCGTACGCCGACACCGGTTGAAGGGGTCGACGAGCTACCGGCACCTTGGGTCTCTCAGACGCCACATAATCCGACAGAGGCGAGCTCGCAATCCGAATTCATCAAGAACCAAATATCTCGACATCAAGGAAGCTCCCCAACATCGATTCTGCATGCTATGGACCAGTTTGCAAAGGGGACGCAAGGAATCATGTATTAGATCGCTTTGCTGAGGTCTGAAAACCAGATCCTTTGGCAGGAGAATGAGATACTTAGCCGATGTCGACGGAGGAAAAAGAAACGTTTACGAGACAGAGGGAGTCTAAATCTAGGTGAAGGGTAAGATTTGCATAGACAGCAAGAGGTAAATGTGCAGTTGGAAGGAGAAAGTCGTCGAAATGGTGGTCAGAAGCGTGGGCCAGAAACGAAGGAACGGCGATGTGGCTTATGCGGCAAGACAGGATATAACGCATAAAGATGTCAAATTGAAGTAGTAGTATCTTAAGAATAGCCTGCCAATTGATTGGAGTTGATTTCGAGTCTCGTGTGTGATTTTACAGGGTAGGAAGCTGTGAGCATGCAGCTCAGTGCGATATTCGCTTATCTGCGACATTCGCTTATCACGTACGTTATAACTCTCTGCCTCTTAAATGGATATCCAGATTGATATCCACCTAAATAGAACTCTCTGATTGGCTGAAAAGATCTTATCAATTGATTAGATGATGAAAAGGCTTCTGTCGCATATCACCACTAGGTTCGTGCGACTGGATATGAAACACGGGGCGTACCTTGGGGTCGCGTATCCGGCTTCACATCTGGCCTATCGCATAATCCTAACATGAGCTTAAATAGCTGTTCCCGAACACATGGCTGTTCGATTTCTTTTGTTCTTTAGATAACTCTCATCAATTGACTGGTGCCATCAATGATCTCTGTGGAGCCAATTGTCTGACACTAGGCGTCCAAGTCACACAACAATGACCATAATAATCGCGACATAAGTAGTAGCGGCATGATACCCAATGCTACAGTAAACGATAGGCTGCAAGATTGGTCATCCATGAGATTGTCACCCTTCGAGTCCCCGTTGAGCTCACTACATACTAGAAGATGTTTTTTGAGCCAGTGGCTGCCAACTCCGCCTACCCGAGATGTTGGAGGAAG
The DNA here is from genome assembly GCA_027886155.1 of Fusarium paranaense. Classification (NCBI taxonomy): domain Eukaryota; kingdom Fungi; phylum Ascomycota; class Sordariomycetes; order Hypocreales; family Nectriaceae; genus Fusarium; species Fusarium paranaense. The sequence continues at coordinate 54,045 of RZGL01000068.1, forward strand.
TTACCAGTGCGGAGTATCTTGAGGGTAGTCACAGCCCGCTGCTTGATGGCATTCTATCAAGCAATGGGGGCTGATGTTTGGTTGGTGTGCATGTGTTCGGGCAGAGCTATTTAAGCTCATGTCGTTAGGATTGGAATCCTTGATGCGACAAGTTGGATGTGAAACCGGATACACAACTCCAAAGTACGGGCCGCGTTTCATATCCAGTCGCACGAACCTAGTGGTGATATGCGACACCTAGTCCACCCTTCAAGAGGTACGAGAGGGCTTAAAAACCTAAGCGTGACTAGGCTCGCGCGTAACACCTATATTATTTTAGACAATTCAAAGGGATAGAAATCAGGTAATTAACCAGTGGTTTTTCTACAAGACAATGATGTTAATCTAAGCGCCGCCTACATAAAGTGCATCTCGGGACTAGAAGCATGACAAAGGAGGCACCAAGTGGTCCGAGCGAGTCCCACCGGCTTCCGCGCATCCCGATACGGGCTTCGTCCAACCACGGGCCTGGAGCCGGCTTGAGCATGTACCTACTGGCCAACCCTTACTGTGATCTTGCAACAGTAGAATACATTTAGAGTTTGCTTATGGACAGTGGGTCTGGGTCTGGCTGTGGCTCTGTCAGGCGCTGAAGCTGAATCCTGACGATGCGCATCATCCAGACCCTGCCAGAATCCTCGTGGTCCGCGGGCACCGGACAGAACACTGATGACGACCGTGTCTAACAGACCACCTCCGCAAAGAGGAACAAAAGAGGGATATCGGCATTCTCATGCCCTTCCCTCCACCTTTCTGCCTGCTGCATGCGAACCCTAGACAATCCTCCGACCGATAAGCGTTGTCACTGACTCATTGCACCCTCTTCCCTTCGAGCCTCAACCAACTCCATGGATCAGCCGACTATCAGCCCGGGCCATGATGAACTACCGGGTTCGGATAACGCAGAGCGGAGAGCAGTAAGATTATACCATTCTATTCACTGTTGATTGCTATCTCTCCCTTCGGCCGAGGCTGTGACGCTTTCAGGTCGCCTGCATCCTGGCTTCCCCTTTGTATTTTATATCGCGTAGTCAGGTCGAGGCATAGCAGATTTTAATTCTCCCGTTACTCCCGGATTGATGCTGACTGATCTCGTTTCTAATCTGGCAGTGTGATCAGTGTCGCTCTCGAAAGGTGAGCACGCCTCTCAGCGCTCGCTCCTGGAATAGAACTAGGAGCAGAACGCCAAAGCATTCCCATTGATTAACCTCGACTCTAATAGATCCGTTGCGACAGAGATCTGCCTTGCTCCAACTGCCGTACCGCTAACCGTGCCTGCACATCAACAAACCCCCGCCAGAAGAGCAAAGAGCCCCGGTCACGAGTTCTAATTTCATCTCAATAGTATGTGTCAAGCCTCCCTCCAGCCGTCACATCCCAACATTAGTATCAACACAATGAATTTTTTCGTTTCTAATATACTCTCAGCGAAAAGAAGATCGACCAGATCGAGATACGCTTATCAAGCATTGAGGTACTGCTCCAAGAGCTCTCCCATCGCACGATCTCGGCCTCCGGCGGTCATCTTCAACTACCAAGCACTCCTCAGCTCCCTGTTGCAAATAGAAGCGGAGTCATCAGCAGTGGATTCGCGACCGCGGCCCCCTCGACAGTTGGTCAGGAGAGTTCGAGTGACGAATCGGCCTTTGCTGGCGACTCGGTTCTCGCAGTCCACACATCTTATGCGAGCGAGCTTCTCGAAAATGCTATCGAGCGTACCTCAATCGATCACGTGAACCCTGAGATGTGTGAAGCCTTGTCCAATCTCAAGCAGTTGATCGAGCTGCAGAAGCGTCAGTCTATTGCTCCAGGGCCTCGGTTCCCTTTGCAGCAACGTATCCCGGTGGGTGGTCTGGGCCAACTTCCAATGCCACCGATAGATATCGTGGTAAACTTTCTCAAGAGCACCAGGGGTATGTTCAATTGTTCCTTGATCCTCACAGAAGCAGAGCTGCCTCAAATCGTCTCAACAATGTAGCTGACAACTCGAGGCAGCTTCTCCCCCCGGCCTCTTCACGTTTGTCTGCTCCTTCGTGAGGATCAACGACTTCACCCAACTTTGCGGAAAGGTGTATTTCCCAACCGGTGATTTCACAGATGCGACTTTTGTGGTCGTCAATGCTGGCTTGTATTATCTGTTCCTTGAACAGCACGAGCTTGCCTCGGATAAGGCTACCGAGGAGGAAATCGCGCCATTGATACAGCTATGCCGGATCAACCTTGAAACATCACTCGCAAACACGTCACTCTTTATGTCCCCAAAGATTGAGACTGTCCAAGCTCTTTTACTCGGCGTAAGTGAGGGGGTTCCCAAAGGCGGTCTTCTGGCCTGCTAATGAAAAGACAGACCATGTACACCATTGATGTGTCCAGGCCAACAGTCGCCTGGCATCTCAATTGTGCGGCCGCACTGATATGCCAGACAGCTGGCTTCCACCGACAGGAACAGCTGGGCCGGGACCCTTCCAATGCGAACATCAAATCCAGCTTGTTTTGGCATGTATATACCAATGACAAGGCACTAGGGCTGCGGCTGGGCCGGGCCCCCGCGATTCGTGACTGGGACATTGACATTCCCCGGTGCTTCAACTTTGAGGGCGTGTTTAGCCTTGAAATGTCGGGTGTAGCCTTGATGTGGGTAAGGCTGGCCACCCTGCAAGGCCACGTCTACGAAAGGCTGTCTGTTTCCCCCCTAGTTACGATCCCGTGAGCACTCCAACTGAAAACCTAACAGCTACAGTCCGGATGCGTTCTCCCAGTCGCAGCCCGAATTAGCCGAACGAGCTCGTATGCTCAGGATGGAATGTCAGCAAGTCGAGTTAGAGTCAGCGCAATACCGAGGGTTAGCTGTCAGCTCTCTCAAAAAGATTGGAGCCTCGCCGCTAGTTGATATCCATCTCAAGGGAGATGAAGTCCAGCTGTTGTCAACAATGACACTAGTATATCTGGTTATTCCTCCGCCGGCAGGATCCAACAGTAGATTCTGTGAGGAATGCATCGACACAGCGCGAAGAGCCATGCAGCAACACGCATTGTGTATGGAATTGGTCCAGCGTGACCCATTTGCAAAGGCGATTTACCTTCATTGGTATGTATGGTGGCTGGGTGGTTCTATACTGACGGTCGCTAAGAATGATCTACAGGAACTTGGTGTTGACTCCCTTTGCCCCCTTCTTTGTCATATTTAGTTACGTCATCGAGACGTCGTCAACAGAGGACCTTCGGCTTCTGCAAGAGTTCAGCGCGGACTTGGAAGCGTCTGTGGACTCCTCCGAGACTGTGGAAAAGTTGTGGAGGCTCTGGCACATCATGAGCGGCGTCGCAACGCTGTACGTCAAAGCAAAGTCCCGGCAACAGGAGGATGAGGCCATGGTGCCTATCGGCAACCAATTCGATATGTACCTCAATCAACTGGGATTCCTGCCGATGGGCCAGACGAATATGGACCCAGTAGAAGCACCGAATGTAGAGGTGACCGAGACATCCCAGGTTGCACACATTGCCAACTGGATGTCGGGAAGTCGCAACATGATGGGACTGTTGGAACAGGACTTGTCACAAATAGGGGGTTGGAATGGCGGCAGGAATAGGCAGAGGTTAGTAAGTGGCTAGATTTGGTCTTCACGGCCTTGTTTGAGACAGGGCAGGCATGTAATGAAATCGATGGGGCTTGTTGTCTCGAGATGAGAAAGAACTATAATATCCTTGAACTTGATTTGACTATGTACCATGCAGTACTCACCTACAGGCAGTATCCACCTGCCGGCAAGCAAAAAAAAAAAGTTCCCCATACAAAATGTCCAATTTCACTTACACGGTATTTGGCCAAGATTGAAGTTATTGACATGGAGCAATGGCTGTTGCATTGAGAATTTCATGCCGTTTGATATTAATACATTGTTTTTTTGATCACGCATGAGGTATGGTCGCAAGACACCAATGTAATATTTCTCAAAGCGCCTCCTTTACCACCGAGCCTCCCCGACGTCCATTCGAATGTTTCTCTACACCAGCCTTCCATAATCTCCTCGAAAATGCCTCTAGTGTCTTATAAAGAGGATAAAGTTGTCGAAGCCGTACTAGATGTCCTTTCTCCATCAAGGGCGCGGTCATTCCTTCAACTCGCGTGGGTCGAGCATCGACGGAGGCTTCCAATTTGACTTGGTAAACTTGAACCACGTCAAAATCAACGAGAATTGTCAAAGCTTGACTGTCGGTCCTGGTGTTCGATGGGGACCGCTCTTCAAGTATTTTGAGGACCAAGGACTGATAGCTGTGGGCGGACGGGACGTTGGAGTTGGTATTCCGGGATTTACTTTCGGCGGTAAGTGCTAAGCCTTGAGCTGGGCCCGGGATTCAGAAGGATGTTGTTTTCCTCCAAGGATGCGAACCACTCAACCTACTTCAATACCATCTAGTACCCCTCACCCATTATATATTTGCCGACTCAAACTAGACCCCAAACCTACGATAAAACTATTAATAATAGAAGTAAAGCATAAAATAGGGTCTTTAAACTTATATTATCCATATATTCATAAGTTCATATTCGTCATTGTGGTTATATTCGTCTTGCAAGTTGTTGACCTCGTCGTTAACTTAAAAGCTGTAGCCAATCAGATTTTAGCGGTCAAACTCAACCGCTTTTGGTTTTTGCGGTCACCGTATTTGGGTTAGTGCATGGCAGTAGACGCCATGCCTCATTTGGCATCCGTATTTGCTTTTTAAAACCCTCCTCTAAGCAGCACCGGATCAATTGCACATCCGTTGAAACGCATATTATATAATATGAGTTTAATTCAGGGGTTGCGATGCGATGCACATCCGTTGAAACGCATATTATATAATATGAGTTTAATTCAGGGGTTGCGATGCGATGCACATCCGTTGAAACGCATATTATATAATATGAGTTTAATTCAGGGGTTGCGATGCGATGAAGTTCATGTATGGAGTGTTGAAATGGGACCGAATTCTAACCTCTAGATAATCTCAGCAATACACTGCATGCGCCCGTACTGGGAATTACCGATTTATTGGATAATAGTCCTATAGAATCTCCTTCCCTTAATTATTTCATAGCCACAACATGGATAACGCCAGAGATAACACTATCCCATCAAAGCAGAAGCGTAGTAGGCCTCGAAGGCATGCCGTCTCCATTGCAGCCTGACATGTCGTCTTGTGGATTATTATTGTGGATCACTCTGTGGTACGGAGTAGGTATATTATAACTATGGGCTGGCTAGCCCATGGTTTTTTTTAGTGAGGAATTAGCGCAGCGCTAATAACTTACCCCTGAGCCTATGGTTTTTTCTATAACTAGTCTATAATTTTAAGAAAACTATATTTATAGAGTAATCGCGGACATGCTATCGTGATCTGAGCCCCTACTTTGCCGTCTGGCTTTATTCCCTATGGTAGGGCAATTTCGACTGGCCTGATGGCTTCGTACACAAGGCACATTACGGGGTATAGAATATCTATATTTTTAGCCAAACAATAGCTTCACGGTTTCGCTATGGCCTACCTAGGTTATACCTAACCTCCTAAATTAGCAATATATCCATAATAGGCAGCTTAGCTCTAACGGGATATACTAAAACTCTAGGCTAATCGCTACATACCTTATATATATTATTACTACCTCTATATATACTATATTAAGAGGTAGCTTATATTAATACTAATAAAATCTCTAGGGTATTTTAAATATTATTATATAAATAGCTAAAAGGCAATACTTAATTAAGAGCCTTATAAGTTAAGGTACTTAATACCCTAACTAGGTAGCAAGGTATAATAATTTCTCATGTGGCTATAAAATAACCTATATAAGGTAGATTTCCCATCCCTATGCAGCATAGCTATAAACTTAGCTCTATAGTGTTATATATTATAGAAAAATTATATAATATTTCTTTCTCTTTAAGTATATTTATTATCTTATTAACCTAAAAAAAGATATATTCTAAGCCTAGTATTAAGGGATTAAATCTACCTATATAACCTTATTATTTTTAATTAGTAAAATAATAGCTACTAAAATTCTAAAGCTCTTTCTTACTATATTACTTATAGATTATATAGCTATAATAGGTTCTAGATATCACGGCCTAAGAAACCTCTAGGCTATGTAATAAGGAGGACCTACCTTATCCTACTAATTATAATAGATCAAGGCGGATCACGCCCTATAGGCGATAATCCCCTCTGATCTATTAAGTAAGATTATAATAGCTTAGGCCCTATAAGCTATAATTTATCTTAATCTATTTTATTATATAAGGTATATAAAATATATCTATTATATTTTTTTATATAGTAGCTATCTTAGTTATTAATATAACTTAGTTATTAATATAACTTAGTTATTAATATAACTTAGTTATTAATATAACTTAGTTATATTTAATACCTTTAAGTATATTACTAGATATAACTTATACCCTTATTACTTAGATTATATTTAATACTCTCTATTAATATAAACCTAGTATAACTAATTTATCCCTTAGGAAATATATAATTATTATATATTAATAGCTCTTATTTAGTAATATATTATATACTCTAAGTAATATTATTATTATAGCGCCTAATATTAGATTATACTTTATTTCTTATAATAAGCTACTTATTATACCCTAATAGGGATAGCCTATAATTAGGCTAAAGGAACCTAATATTCTAATAAATATAGATAATAATAAGGAAAGATATATTATTCTAGCCTTATATAAAGATAAAGTCTATAAGCTTAAAAATAAATATAATTACCTAAGTACTTAATATAATAACCTCTTTAATAATATATAAAATAATATTAAAATTACTTAAAAATAACTTATAAGTATAAACATATTTATAAATAATATATAGAAATATTTTTATTAAGCTATAAAATAATAATAATAATAATATTAATAAATAATTAATAAATAATAAAACTAAATTAACTAGTTTATTATACTCTAAGCCTAGTAAAATAACCTAATATAATAATAGGTTTATAATCTTAGTAACTTAATATTTAAGCATAATATTATTAATATAACTTATAAAAATATTAATAAAATTATTAAATTAAAGGACTTAGAATTATTTAATAAGTAAGTTATTTATATTAAGATGTTTCTTATATCTCTTAGAGTATATTAATAATATTTCTTAACCTAAATAGCTAATACTAAGAGTAAAGTCTTATATATTAATAAATATCTTATAGGTAATATATTTACTTAGTTTAAGCCTAAATTATATAATTTCCTTAGAAATAAACTTATTAAAAAAACCTAATTTTTATTTATTTTATTTATAGAATATAAGAATTTTAAAGATATAATTAAATAAAACTTTAGAATTATTAATAAGAAATAATAAGTTATATAAAAACTTAAAAACTTATAATAAATAAAGGCTATATTAACTTATATTACTAAGTTTATATAGATTATTTTATTTTTTAACTATAAAATTAATGCCTTTTAAATTATATTTTATAAAAGACTTAAAAATAAAATTAAAAATAAACTCTATAAAATAAAAAAACCTAATTATCTTTAAGACTATATAAATATGATTATTAAGATTAATAACTATTAATTTAAATAATATATAAAAAAATCTAATAAGAGATAAATCTAAGGTAATAAGAATAATATTAATTAGTCTTAAAAATAAAAATAAGCTAAGAGTAATACCTTTTATAGAACTTATATTAAACCTATAGAACTAAGAGTAGCCTAAAAGGATAATAAAGATATTAAATATTATTATTATTATAAAAAGAGCTATAAGGCTAATAAATACTAAAAGAAGTAATAAGATATTAAGGAGGGATAATATTAATTAAAGCTATAATAAAACCTCTTAGAAAGTAAAAAGTACTTAGATATAATTAATTAAGATAATAACCCCTAAATAGCTATTTATATTACTAAAATACTTAGAATAGCGTGAAAAAGATATAATAAAATAAGACTTTATCCTAGAGAAATTACTATACCTTATTAAGTTACTTATTTAATAAAGAAATAAGTTATTAATAACTATATAATTAATAATATTATAAAAAAATACTTATATAAATTAATTAAACCCTTAAAAGTCTATTAGTTATATCTTATTAACCTAGATATATAAAACCTCTTATTAGAGCTAAATAATAAAAAAGAAAACCTTATTAATAAATAATAAATTATTATTATTACTTAGTTAAATTAATACTATAAACCTATTAATTATAGCTAATATATTAAAGGAGCTAAGATATAATAAGAAATAAATATAAATAAGGTATAAAAATAATAATAAGACCTCTATATAGTATTTTAAGAAGATAATTATAAAATCTGTATTAAAGAAAAAATAAACCTATATTACTAAGTTAACTTAGATATATAATATATCTAATAAGCTAAGAAAAAAATAAGATATAAATAAAATAAAAGATATTTATATTTATATATATTATAAGAAGCTAATAATAAACCCTTAATAGCTAAAATTATAATATAACCCTTAGGATAATACTTAAATTATATTAATATATCCCTAATTCAAAGAAATCTCTTAGGTATTATATAAAGATTATTATTATAATATATATATAATAAATAAATAATAAAATAATTATTTCTTAATCTAATTACCTTAGCTAAATATTAAACCTTACTTAGCCTATAAAACCTATTAATATAAAGTAAAATAATAATATAAAGGAATTAATATAGCTATATTATACTTTTATTTTTTAAAGAAAAAAGTTATTAACTTAAAATAATAAATTATTATTATAATATAATATATAATAATAAAATAAGAACAAATATTAGATAAAAGCTATCTTAATATAGAAATAACTTTTTATTATAAAGAAATATACTTTTAATATAAAAAGTAAATATTAACTATATATAATTAGCTAAAATATATAGTAAAGAAAGAATTTAATTTCTTAATTTGTTAAGGAAATATTATTAATAAGAAATAATATAAAAATATTTAATTATACCTTAGGAAAGATTATAGGCCTATTAATATAATCCTATAGGAATATACTAATTATATTAGGTATAGAGGCCTTAATAAAACCTATATAGAAATATAATAGCTAGATATTACTTAATTGAATAAAAATAATTAGATTATAAAATAAAGCTATTAGGACTAGATTAATAGCTAGGTAAATAATTATAATTATAAAGCTTATATAAATAATAAATATAAGTTTAATTATTATAATTATATAATATTAAAAAACTAGAAACCCTATCTAATATAAGGTAATAAATAAATAAAAAGGGAAATATATTACCCTAGAAGGCCTTATATTTTATAAATAACGCATATAAGTAATTATACCTAGAACTAACAGTATAAGTTAAAGAAAAATAGTTAAATACTCTAATAAATAATAGAGCTAAGTAAAATTACTTTAACCTAATAATAATAAATAGATTTAAGCTACTATAGAGATATAAATAAATACCTTATTTAGGTATTAACCTAGAGAGAACCCCTTTTAATTATAATAATGAAATTATTAATTATAAGATTAATTACCTTAAGGTTTTTATTAAAAAACTAAGGAATATTATTTAATATTATACCTAATAAGTATTATAATCTTATGCTTAGATACCTATAGTTATAATATTGTAACTTATACTTTAATTAGAAGATTAGCTAAATACTCTCTTTTAATAATAAGGCACCCCTTATAATAAGTAATAACTTAGATATAAGATTTTAAACTTTTATTAAAAAAAGTAAAAAAGTTAGGCAGAGATAAATATAAAATACCTCTTTACTTAAAGAGATATAATATAAATACTATAATAAATAAAAATAATAAAATTAGTAGATAATTATATATAGTATATAATAATTCTATTAATTAAAAATAACCTTAAATAAGTTAAAAATATATTAAAAAAAAATAACTTAAGAATATTTTACTTTAATATTATATTTATAAAAAACTCTTTATAAAAAAACTTAAAATAAATCTACTAAAGTATATATATTATAACCTAGAAATTAAGTTTATTAATAAGAAATAACCTAGCTTTAATAAACTCTACTTACTTAATAAAATATAACTATGAATATTAAAAAAATATATTAAAGATATATTATAAAAAGGATATATTAAAAAAAGTAAGTTATTTATTAAATATCTTATTATATTTATTTTAAAAAAAAATAAAAAGCTTTAATTTTATATTAATTTTAAAATACTTAATATTATTATAATTAAAGATTATATATTATTACCTCTTATTAATAAGTTAAAAAATTAACTTTTTAAGATAAAATACTTTATAATACTTAATCTTAAAGGGGCTTATAACCTTATTTAAATTAAAAAAAGATATAAATAAAAAACTACTTTTTATATTAAATATAAATTATTTAAGTACCTTATTATATCTTTTAGACTTATTAATATACTAATTATATTTTAATAAATAATTAATAATATATTATAAAAATATTTAGATATATTTATTATATATTACTTAAATAATATTTTTATTTTTTTTAAAATAAAAAAAAAATATATAAAATATATCTATAAGATATTATAACTACTATAAAATATTAAGTTATTAATAAAACCTAAGAAAACTAAATTTTATATCTTAGAAGTAAAATTCCTTAGATATATTATGTTATATAATAAGATATATATAAACCCTAAGAAAATCTTAGTAATTAAGAATTAAAAAGAATTAATAAATATTAAGGAAATATAAGCCTTTTTTAATTTTCTTAATTATTATTATAAATTTCTTTAATAATTTAAAAAGATTATTATATTATTAATTAATTTTATAAAAAAAAGTAAAGTATTTATATTTAAAGATAAAATAAAAAAAGCTTTTAATATAATTAAAAAACTTATCTTAAATAAATTAATACTTAAGATATTTAATTTATCTTAATAAATTAAACTTAAAATAAATACCTTAGATTTTATATTAGGCGCTTAGATTAAATAATAAGAAAATAAAAGATATTTATACCTTATTATATTTTATTTTTATAAATTATATAAAATAAAACTTAATTACTTTATTTATAATAAAGAATTCCTTATAATAATTAATACCTTTAAGGAATTTTAATATTACCTCTTAGGAAATAAATATTAAATTAAAGTATATATAAACTATAAAAATATTATTTATTTTATAAAAACCTAAGAATTTAATAGATAATAATTATAATATATTAAATATTTTTTAGAATTTAATTATATTATTATTTATATTAAAGGAATAAGAAATAATAAAGCTAATATTATTAGTTAATAACTTAAATTAAATATAAAAAGAATTAAAATAAAAAAATAATTTTTATAATTTATATAAAAAAAATACCTTAACTAATAAATAATTACTTATATTAAATAATAATTATTATTATATTACTTTATAAATAAATAAAAAAATAATATTATTATTCATATTATTCTTAAAGAACTTAGAAGACTTAGAATTAAATAAATAAATTAAATAAGAAATTAATAAAAAATAATTATATATTAGAAATATATTTTTATACCCTAGAAATATATAAAAGAATTTATTAAATATTATTATTAGATTATAAAATATAATAAAAAACTTAATAATAGAGATTTCTAAGAAATAATATATTAATATTTTTATTAAGAAAACCTTAATATAAGACCTAAAAGCTACCTTAATTATATAATATATTATAATAATATATAGCTAAGAAATAAGGACTTACTAAAGCTATATAAATATAATAAAACTATAAGAATATTTTATATTATTATTAAAAATACTTATATAATAAAATAAAATAATTTATTATTAAAGTAAATCTAAAGGTATAATATATAACTCTAGGATAATAAAAAATTAAATAAGTAAAAGGTCTTAAGGGAGCTATATTATAATCTTATATATAAAATATATAATTATTTACTATATAGATACTAAGGAATTAATAAAACCATAAAATAAATTAAAATAATATTTATATTTCTTAGAATAAAAAAAGATATTTTATAAATTATTAAGTAATATAATCTTTATATAAAAACTAAGGCATAATACTATAAACCTTATAAGAAGCTATAACTACTCTTAGTTATAAAATAACTATAGGACTTAATTATTATAGATTTTATTATAAAATTACTTTTATTATAAAATTACTTTTATTATAAAATTACTTTTATTATAAAATTACTTTTATTAAAAAAACTAGCTATTAGAAACTTCTATAGTAATATTCTTATTATTATAAATAGACTTATAAAATTTTCTTATTTTATACCTTATAAAGAATTAATAATAATTAAAGAATTTACTTACCTTTTTTATTTTTATATTATAAAAATATATAATATATTACTTAAGATTATTATAAACTAAGGGCTATTATTTATTTTAAAATTCTAATAAAGCCTTATAGGATATTTAGAAATTAATTATAAGCTCTTTATAATATATTATAAGGAGATAAATAGATAAATAAAATATATAAATTAAACCTTAAAATAATACCTTTAATATTATATTAATTATAAATAAACTAACTAAGTTAAGAAATTATTAGCTATATAGCTAGCTTATAATATAGCTATTAATAAAAATATAAAAATTATATTAGCTTATACTAATTTTAGATTTACCCTAAATACTTATAAATAAATAAAAGATATAATTATTAACCCTAAGGTAATCCTTATTAGTAATTAACTTAAAAACCTCTATAAAGAAATATAAATAAAACTTAAATTTATTAAAAATAAAATAATAAATTATATTAATAAAAAAAAATTAAGAAATTAATCTTCTTAAAGGGAGATATAATTTATTTTATAATAAAAAATATTAAAATAAAATAATAAAATAAAAAACTTAATTATAAGTATATTAAATTATATAAAATTAAGTAAAAAATCTTAAAATATAATTATAAGTTAGACTTATTACTTAAGCTTAAGCTTTATTTAATTTTTTATATTTTATTACTTGAATTAAGAAAAAATATTATTTAAATTAAAACTAATAATAAATTAGAAATAAAGATTAATAAATTAAAAAAATATATTATATAGGTTATTTTTAATATAAATAAAATTAATAATAAAATAATATATTTTATTAAATAAAAGAATTACCTTAATTTTAAACATATATAAAAACCCTTAAAATACCTTATTAATATATAATACCTTTTAAAGGATTTTTACTAATAATATTAAAAAAAAATAAACTTAAGACTAATAATACTCTAGCTAATAATATCTATAATACCTATAGACTATATAGTAATTATAGCCTCTAATTTTACCTTCTTAGTTACCTCTAGCTTATCTAAGAAATAAAGACTATAAATAGCTATCTTAATATCTTTAATATATAATTAATACTTTTAATAATAAAGTTAGGTTAAATAAGCTAAAACCTTATTTACCCTTACTTAAGCCTCCTATAGCTCCCGCTATAGATATAAAAAATCCTCTTTAATATATTCTTTCTTAAAATCTAAGTAATTAAACTCTTAATAAATATAATTTACTAAACTTATTAATACTAAAAGACCCTATAAGTAAAAATATATAAATAAATACTAGAGATATTTATTAATATATTATATAAAAAGCTATCATAAATATATTCTCTATAGTAATCTAATTTCTTAGGTAAAGCTATATAATAAAGGCTATAAGAATAATAAAATAAATAAGGTATAATTTTAAATCTAAAATAATTAATAATATTACCTAATTTAATAATAATTAATTATTTCTTAGAGAACATAAAATAATTAGATATATTAATAAAAGATTTTTATAAATTAAGGATTAATATATATATATAAATAACTAAGGTTATAATTATAGCCTTAGGGATAAGACTAATAGAGGGGAGATATTATATTATAGCCTAAGAAACCTCTAGGCTATATAATAAAAAGAACCTACCTTATTTTATTAATTATAATAAATTAAGGTAGATTATGCCTTATAAGCTATAATCCCCTCTAATCTATTAAGTAAGATTATAATAGCTTAGGCCTTATCAGCTATAATTTATCCTAATCTATCTTATTATATAAGATATATAAAATATATCTATTATACTTTCTTATATAATAGTTACCTTAGCTATTAATATAACTTAGTTATACTTAATACCTTTAAGTATATTATTAAATATAATTTATACCCTTATTGCTTAGACTATGCCTAGCACTTTTTGCTAATATAAACCTAGTATAACTAGTTTATCCCTTAGGAAACATATAACTATTATACTAGAGATAACTTTTTTAATAATCTATTCTTAGACCTAGTACTATATATTTTATAATTTATATTATTTTAGCTTACCTATATGCTAATAATACCTTATATATAGTATTTTAACCCTTTTTAGAGAATAAGTTACTATATAATTTATAAGCTAATTTATAGGCTAAGCTAATAATATTATATTTATAATAACTCCCTTAAGTATTATTACTATTATTATTAATACTATTAAAATTAATAATCCTTTATAGCTTAAAGCTATTATTAAGAGAGCTAAGGAGAACCTTATAGTAGCTAAAATAGATCTTATATTATTTACCTTAAAAAAAGTCTATAAGCTCTAGAATTACTAAGAGGTAATAAGATATATAAGGTTAGCCCTAGTTATAGAGTTTATTTACTTATTACCTAGGACTAGAGTTATAGAGGTAGAGGTAAAAATAATAAGCCTAAAAATACTAAAAAAAATATCTCTCTAAAATTAATTAATAAGTCTATTTATATCTCCTAAGCTAAATACTTATTATCTCCTTAGACTTAAATATCTAAAAAGACTTCTATTAATAGTATAATTTATAAAATCTTTAAAAAGATATAAAGAAAAATCTAATAGATTTATTGCTATTAATCTTTATTATATAAAATAAGTTAGATATTATATTAAATATCTCGCTTAATTCCTATAATTAAGTCTAATAAAGAGAATTACATATAGTAGCTATCTTTAGGTTCTTTTTTTAGCTCAGGGTCCTTATATACTTCGGATTTATTACCTATTACCTAATGTTAAAATTACTAAAAGAAGAATATCTTATTACTAAGTATACCTTTCCTTATATTATAGTTAAGATATTAGTCTTAGTTATTAATATACTAATATATACTTATATTATAAAGAGTAATATAAAAGAGGAGAGATATTAAGTAAGAAAGAGGAAAAAAGCTAGATTAGTTTAATTATAATAAGTAAAGACTATAAATAATTAGGACTTTAATTCCTTTATAATATTTACTAAGGATAATAAAATTATTATTATAATATTAAGATAATTAAGTAATAAGTATACTACTATCTTAGCATTTAAGGCTAGCCTTAATATATTAATTAGGCTCTATAGGTTTATTATATAATTTACTAGTTTATATAAAATATACTAGTTAGCCTTAATTACCTAGCTTAGCATAGTCCTTATAATAATAGGTATTAAGGCATAGGTTTATTATAGGCTTATAAAGCCTCTTACTTATTAGTGTCTCTTTTTATAATTTACGCTTAATTAGTTTATAATAATATTTAGGGATCTTAAGAATACTTTATAGTTTTATCCCTTAAAAATAAATATAAAGAGATATAATAGGCCTTAGATAAATAATAGCTAGGATTAGCATATTAAAATAATTAGAGATCTTACTATATTATATAAACCCTTATATCTAATTAAGAATAGGCCTATAAATCCTAAGAATTTATTAAAGGCGCATAGGGTAATAATAATATAAAGAGATCTTAGTAAGCTTATAGATTAGTATAGCTTTATATCTAAAAAGGCTATTACCCTTATAAAGGTAATTAAGATTATAATAAATACTCTTATTAAAGGTCTTACTAGAAAGTTTACTTAGACTCTCTTAGCCTATAGTAATAATTTAATTTATTTTTATTTAAAGTAATAATAAAATAAGAAGTAAAAAATTTACTTAGATAAAATCAAAGTAATATTATTATTATAGCTATATTCTATTAATAAATAAGAGTAAGGTTAATATTAAAAAAAGCAAAAAAGTAAAAAGGCTATAGGAGTTCTACGCAAAGATAATACATAGCTATATATTAAAGGATCACCTGTAAAGCTCAGCCTATGACTTCTAGGCTTATATATACTAGACCTCTATTAAGATCTTTAGTAATAGATACCCCGTAATATAATAAGAATTATAAAAGTAGAAGAAGATTATAATAGTAAGCTAGGTAAAAAGTCAAGGGATAAGCTAGAGGTTACGCCAGAGGTAAAGAATTATAGAATCATTAGATATAGTTCTAGCCCTAGTAATATATCCTAGGAGCTAGATAAGCGAACTTAATATAAGAGCTATAAGCTCGTAAAACCTAGCTTTAAATTAGCCGAGGAGGATATTAGCGAGGAAAGAGTAATAAAGGCTATCTTAGTAATAAAGTTATATAGCCCTCTTAAGTTACTATATACCTAAGATATATTCTCGGCTTTTATATAGGCTATAGTAAAGATACTAAAAAAGCCCCTTAAGGGTAGTGCTAATATATATCCTAATAATACTAGCGGCGATAATATCTAGTAGTCCTTTATGCTCTAGAACGATTAGCTATCGCAAATAGCATAGGATATCTAGAGCACTAGACTTAGAAGCCTAGAAGATATCTATCTAAGTATAATTCCACTGCTTAACAAGGAATACAAGCTCCCATAGCCTGATGTGATTATTTAGTTAGTATAATAATAAGCTAAGAGATATAAGCAGCTAAAGCATTAGAAAGAGGCTAGCGATATATACTCATAGCTCTTCTAAATAGCAAGGAGATTCCTAAAGTAGAATAGTATTACTACTAAGGCTATAGCTATATTAATAGAATTCCTAAGGTAACTCGTCTTAACTATTAAATTAATAAAAGCTTAATATAAGTGAATTATACTCTGGTAGCTAAAAGAGCTAAAACTAGTTCTTACAAAGGAGCTAAAATCTATTAGCCGAGGCACCTTATCGAGCTTCATGGGGTTATATGAGGAACAGGGCAATGGTTGGAAATGTGTCTCTGTGCAGGAGGCCCGGACTGGCTGGGTAGAAGACACGAGCTACACAAGCTACCCTGAATCATTCAAGCTCAAAAGGCTGCATCTGCTCCATCGGTCGCCAATGTATAACGCCAAAAACATCATCACAAGGGCTTTACGAGATAGAGAGGATGTGAATCAGAAGGATGTCCGTGACTGGACGCCACTCCATTACATCGCAGCGAAGGGATCAGCAGATGTTGCCAACGAACTGCTGCGACGCGGAGCTGATGCCAATGCCCGCAACCTGCTCGAATGGACACCCCTCCATTACGCTTGCCGGCATAACGACACTTCATTTATACAGAACCTCATCCGGGGGGGCGCAGATATCGATGCGCAGGGCAGAGATGGAGTGGCGCCACTACACTGTGCAGCAATGAATGGCCGCCAAGATATGGCAAAGTCGCTGATTGAGGCAGGAGCAGCTATGAATATTGTGGACGCATCTGGAAACACGCCGCTACTCTGGGCTGCATACAAGGGGCATATGAGCGTCGTTGCGTATCTATGGAAAGACACGAATCAAAAGCTGCGAGACAATGACGGCAGGACTGCCTTGCATCTAGCAGCGACAGCGGGAATGGAGCAAGTAGTATGGTGGCTCATTTACAAGGGTGCCGATAAGGAGGCCAAGAACCGCGCTAGTAAGACGCCGCTGTACTATGCCTCTATGAATGGGCATGAGGCTGTCGTGAGGGTGCTCGTTGAGGCAGGCGTGAATAAGGAGGCTAAGGACGCCAATGGCTGGACGCTGCTATATTGGGCGGCTATGAATGGGCATGAAGCCGTCGTGAGGCTGCTTGTTGAGGTAGGTGGTAATAAGGAGGCTAAGGACCGCGCTGGTAGGACGCCGCTGTATTGGGCCGCTATGATTGGGGATGAGGCCGTCGTGGGGATGCTCAAATAAAACGTGGCCGGTGGAATGCCTAAGAAAGTGGAGGAATATTACTTCGCTAGCATATGTTGGATTGTGGCATGCGGCAATCAGGCTAGCAGTGCTCGCTCTCGACTAGTCTGGTCGGGGAAGAAGATAATCGGGAGGACGATCTGAAGAGGGTGTTATTATGAGAAGTTGCAGGCAGAGATCATTTAGTTAGTTGGTAAATGGTAACGGTGATGATAATGTCTCATTGACTGAAGGTCCTTCTAGCAAGCTCACTTGGAGAACAGCATGTTCCTCCGCCACAGATATATATATATATATATATTACATAATAATAATAATCTATGATGGCTGGAGGGGTCCGGGTTGACCTTTATATTTAGGAAGGACAAGAAAATGAATTTCAACGCCCCAGGTCCCAACCATAGCGATATACGGGGTAAAAGGTGCACTAAAATATAGGGGAATATTTTCTAGATTAATTTATTCAGAGAGACTACATTTTTCTCATTTAAGGCGATCTATATTGACTAAAAAGATAATTATAAGGCTTCTATAGGGTAAGTCGCTAGTAAATCGAGCTCTTTCCTACTATTAAACGGTAGCCAACTAGAGACTATTTAAAGTATAGAGCATCCCTGCTGCTTCCTCATGAGCTAATGAAAGCTGGCTTAAAATGGAAGTATCCCTGCAGGTATCCACTTCCGACCGATTTATGAATTATAAGGAGCGTTTCGCATAATTAATTTAATTAATGATGGGCACTGGGATCGCAAATAAACACGATCTGCGTTCTCGCGGCATGTTCGGGACCAATCGCTACCCATGCTCACCATGTGATAACTGCTACTTGGTGGGGTGATTCGCAATTGCCGTTGTATTAATCAAACTCAAACGCGTAGGCTCATCAGAAAGCTGGCGTCCCAATTGAATAAAAAAAAGGGGAAC
This sequence comes from Fusarium paranaense, assembly GCA_027886155.1. Lineage (NCBI taxonomy): Eukaryota > Fungi > Ascomycota > Sordariomycetes > Hypocreales > Nectriaceae > Fusarium > Fusarium paranaense. Next base: position 73,033 of record RZGL01000068.1, read on the forward strand.
TCTAGGTAATATAATGGAAAAGATAGATAATCAAATCATTAATAACGAGCACTTGGTCGAATATAGGTCGCCGAGCCTTTATAAACCTATCTAAGATTAAGAGCAAACACGAGTAGGTAAGAAACTAATACTATTAACAGCAATAGCAATAATAGCAGAGATAATAAAACTTAGTTTATTAGGAGTATTCTACTTGCCCTATTATCCGCATAGTTAACTCGATTTATAGCTAATTACCTTCTTAGGATATATCTCGCAGCGGTCTAATATATAATAATACTATAATTACTTTACTAGCGCATTAGAGAGTACTTTCTGCTCTTACCTCTACTATAACTGTACTTAAAGAAGCTAGGCCCTTAGTATACTCTATTAAGTATTTACTATCTTATCTTATAGCCTATAATACTACTAATATTTAGGTAACTTTATTACTTATGGGCTAGCTAGTAGAAATAAGACATAATACAGAATAGGTCGCAGCATATATCATCAATGCGCCTCTAATACGCAGGCCTTAGCCTAGATATTAGTTAGTTTCTCTTAGAATAGGTATCCCCTAAGAATACACTTTATAGTTAACCTAAGCGTATATATAACTCCGCGTTTAGAGATACCGTAATTAATTATACTAATTATGGATTCCGCTAATATTACTATCTATTATATAAATAGACAAATCACCCCTGATATTATCCCCGGGGGGGTCCGGCTTAGGCACAATGACTAATTATCGATGTCGGTTTGTGGCCGGGACGCCGGACCACCCGGCGTCGATGCGTTATGCTCGGACCCATCCATAGCCATGCCCGGTATGCTTATGCGGCGCCAGCTCTTCATAATGCTCCTCTGGGTCCATTGTCCCGACCGTCGGTGAAAACTGCAAAGAGACGCTCAACAGCTTTATTAATGCCCTCCGGTATCAAGACACTGAGTTGAGCTCAGATTTTCTCGGCTCACACGAAACTACATATAACCATATTTTCCGAATTTTCTTTAATCCCAAGTGTAATTGTACATATCGGCGTATCTCCAGCGAGGCTACTGAGCGGCATATACTGACAGAAATACCCGAATCGGGTGGACATGGGTCCGGGTTCAATGAGCCAGAGCACGTACTTCAAAGACCCTCGACTGCTCTTTCAGTCACACGATTTAAAGAACACGTTTGGGAAAGGGACACTCAGTGCTTCCTTAAAGAGCTTCAAATACTCTATTCTGAGGGCTTTTAACCCTATGCACCTAGATATCCACTCTTATTAGATTAACATTAGAGCTCGCAATTATGTTTCAAATAATATACCTTATAATACATTAGGGCAGGGGCCTTTTACTATTTTATAGAGAAGCTAATACTATTTATATCTTTATAATTAACTCTCTAGGATTACACCTAAGTCTTATTTAAATACTATATATTTTTAGTGGTTTTTACTTCGCGATATTAGGGATTATTAAGCTAAGGCGAAGTAAACTTAAGCTTTAAATCTAGGTTACCTTTATAAGTATAAGCTAGGAATTATCCACGCTAAGGCATATAGCTACCATAAAGAGCTCTTTTTTATTATATTTAGCGATTATAAATTATTTGCATGAGGTTTTTATTTATTTCTTACTTTAAATAAGGGTATAATTAATAATCTTTTATTAACTAATTAGGGCTACTATTTAGGGCTAAATAGCATATAGATCTAGCATAGCGCCTTACTAAAAGCTTAGGAGGCTAATAAGTAATACTTAAGAGCTACTTTAAATATAAGAGCCCTTTTAAATTATAGTATTTAAAAGGAAATAATTTTTTAATTTAATATAATTCTTAGAATATAGCACTAGGGCTATTTTAAGCTAAGTTAGAGCCCTTATGTTAATTATTAGTCTTTTAGGATATTAGGTATATCTAATAGTATAAAATATAATCTATTCTAGGTTATCCTTACTAGAGATATTAATAACCTTATGTTTAACCAGGCTATAAGGCTTATTCTTTTATTAGATTATTTATTTAAATAGGCTATTTTATTTATTATATTTTCTTTATTTGCTTTAATTTTTATTTTCTATATTACTAAATTCTTTTACTAACTTATTACCTATGCTTTTATAAGTAAAGAGTATTTCTTATATAATAACTAGATATAGCTATCATAATAGATAGTTTAAAGTTACTATAGACCTAGCGCTAAGATTTTATTAGAGTAGTGGGGCCTTAGACTTAATCGTATTATCTAGGAATTTAAAATATTTTAGATTCTCTTATTAAGTCTTAATTAATATAATAAATATATTACTTTAAAAACCTTTATTTAGCTTTATATCCCTTAAAATCCCTTTTTAGCATAGTCTTATATCTCAAATAAGTATTTAATATATTAATAAGTCTAAAGTTATAATTAAAATATACCTATAGTAATTACTTTAATTTACTTATTTTATATTTAAAAATAATCATTACTAGATAGTATATAAGTTAATTAAAAGAATTATTTACTTAGCTACTAAGAAGGTTATTTAAGCCTATTATTAATATATATTTTTTAAATTATAACTATATTAGGGTTATTTTTACTAAGAATCTAAGTAATATGCCCCACCTTATCCTAAATAGCTATAATAGAGTAAAAAAGAGTTAGCTAAATAGATAGGCTATATTATTATAGTATAAACAATATAGGAAATCTATAATGAGGCTTAGACCATATATACCTAAATTTATATTAATTCTAAGATTAAAGTAAAACTAAGAGATATATCCTTATAGATAGGGATATATAAATATTTGCCTCTAGATAATAACTAGTTAAGTTTTATATTTAATTACCTATTTAATCGCCTAAAAACTTTAACCTAATATAGCCTATATTTCCTTAAACTTTATTATAAAGTTAAAAGACTATAAGATATAATTAAAGATTATATAGGCCTATTTAATAAATAATTTAATTAGGTTATTAGTAACTATATTATAATTACTTTTAATAGCGATTCAACTAAGGATATCACTATTAACTATAGGCCTGGGGCTAAATATTAGAGGGTAACCTTTTTTTCGGATATAATACTAGGCCCCTTATTTCTCACCGCACGAATGCATTGCTCTCGTGCCTTAGGACTCAGTGCATAATTATCAGCATCGTAGCCCTTACATCCCACCAGCCGCAATGCCAAGAGTTATTAGTGCCACGTAGTTCTAGAACTACTCTGACAGTTTAATGCAACTATGGACACGGCTGGCCAATCATCACAACCAACTGTGCGAGGCTAAAATCAGGGAAAGGAATCAAATTTGTAAAATAGCTATGGAATGTCTTGTGGAACTTGTTGGTCCCCAGTGGAACCATGAGAACGATCTGGCGTTTATAATGCCCTGGGAATTTCGCAACATCGCGGCGGGAGATGGACAGCGTGATGACCCATTCCGCCTTCCCATTCTGGCAAAGCCGGCTCGGTCTATGACTAGACCCATCCAGCCCACGATCCTGTTGCCGTCTCGCCATAATATCATGACCCTGGTCAGCGCGATTGAATCCCTGCCTCAACTTGACCAAACCACTCTTCAGCGAGCAAAATGGGTCCGTGAGGTACTCGACAACGATGGTCAACAATACGATATACGCAGTCACTTTGAAGCAAAGCAAAGGGAGATGCAGGATGCAGCGTTGCCCAATTCTATGCTCCGGCAGTTCTTAGCTCGAACAGAGCCTCCTCAGAGAGAGATTCAAGTCCTTGACACATTTGAGGAAGCCTGACAATGTGCAGGAGTGGCGATAGAATTATCATTTCTATTGGGTGGTCCCTCAGCCGGTTTCAGCTCTCCTTTTTCCCACCGCACAAGAGTAACATCTCTACCGACCAAGTCATACAACCTCACGGGCTAGACCTGGCACACACGCGGCACACTCGCATCAGGTCTTTTACGGCCACAGGCTTTCGCTTTTCTGTACTCGCCTTCTTCCCTCATGCAGCTCGTTCACGGACGTGGGCTGCTGCAAACAGTCTATCTCTCGCACGGTTCAGAGATCTCTACGACGAGATCATCCTCCCAGCCGCCTACGAAACAGTCCCCCATCACGCCCGGCAGGAAATCCCTGGCTCGTATGCCCTTATTTACGCAAAGTCTCGTGCGTACCAGGAAAAGCCGGGTGCCGGCCGATGGAGCGCTGAAGATGAGACCCGAGCCTTCCGACTGGCATATACAATCATGGTCGTCAGATCGAACTGTCTGGTGCACGGTCCACCAATACCTGCTTTTCATCTTAAGATCCTTGACCCACACGTAACACCCCACATATTCAACAGGAGGCCGCAGGTGAGGATAGCCCACCCAGGCACACTGGCGGACCGGTGACCTGACGGAGTCTGACGGGCCCGGGGCCGCTAACGAACATTTGAAATCGCCCACGACAGCCCGGCGACTCTCTCATGCCACGCTCCTGGTCCTGGCATTTTCGTATCTCCGTTACTCAAGATGTAGAACAAGGTACTAATGACTCGTTATAGAACCTCACAATCTGTTGCAATGAAAAAGAAAGAGAAAAAAATCTCTAGAATAACTAACTACTGGTAAGATTCGAACCAACATGTGAGACTTGCTACGTGGTGATCTGCAGGAAAGCCTCCAGCTAATGGACACCCGCGGTATGTTACGCACAGTAAAGCCGAGGCATGTCGAAGAGGAGCGATGTAGCGCCTTCGCAGGGCGTCCTAGCGCCGAACTTTTCATATCTAGGCGCCTTGGGTGGCCAGCTGGGAGTTGATTATCAATGCTGGAAAAATAATCTTGCGGGGTACGCAGCCTCGCCCTTCAATTGTCGAGGACCTCCCGCCAGGTCACAGCAGGGGAGAGCAGCCAATTAAAATGCATCAGATTAAAGGTACCTAATCCCCCACGTATTTAATCCTATGATAGAAGTACCAGCAATCTTTCCAGTTACAAATTGCTACATTACACCGCTCGTATAAGTGGTTATCAATGACGCAATCTGTGGTTCCCCTCATGTACCTTCTTGATGACAGGGGTAGTGTGGGGCACGGTACGGCCGGGAGGTCCTCGACAATTGAAGGGATAGTTCGAGTGTTCGTAGTATGAAAGGATATCTGCGGCTCTTACCCAACGCTATACTTGCTGCCAGATCAGTTTTGTTCACCAACATTGGGCAAGTCATCTACTTTAAACCTCATCATGTCCCCCCTTGCAATGTCCGTTCCTAGTCTGCACCATATCAATCCACCCGAACTTTACGAACCACCAGCGTATTACTCGCAGGTTGTCACCACCACCGGACCGTGTCACACGGTTGCCACGGCGGGCCAGGTCGGCTGTGACGAAAACGGGGTGTTTCCTGAGGACGTCGGCGACCAGATCGTCGTTGCATTGGAGAACCTAGCTTGTGCACTTGACGCTGGCCACAGTCAAGGACGTGTACAAGCTGGTCTACTACTTGCCCAACTATGATCCGAACAATCCTATCCACGAAAAACACCTCGAGACGTTTTTGGAGGGCCATCGGTCGGCGACTACCTTGGTCCCAGTACCTGCCCTAGCATTCCCTCAGGCCAAATTCGAAATCGAGGCGTACGCCGCCGTGCGGCAAGAACCGTTGCGCAATGTGGATGTGGTAGTGGTCGGTGCTGGACTGAGTGGGTTGAAGGCGGCGTGGGAGGTGCAAAAAGCCGGGTTCTCTTGCGTCGTGGTTGAGGCAAGGGACCGGGTCGGCGGGAGGTCATACTCGGTGGATCCGCTGGGCAATGGCAGGACGATTGACCTTGGCGGCGCCTGGATAAACGATACGAATCAGAGCGAGATTTATAAACTGGCCCAGACCCTGGGCTTGGAGCTTGTGGTACAGAAAACGGACGGAGACATTGTCTACGAAGACTCCGATGGCGGGCTGAGCCGAGCTGGTTATGGTATTATCCCCAATGCAAGTTCTGAACATCATCCTTCTGCGGCAGTTTTGCCACTTTGCTTTTTGAAACTTGCCAAGACTAACAATTCGGGGTGCAAGACCTTGGGTGAGGAGAACACAGCGGAAAAGATACAGTTCATCAGTGAAGAAATGGAGAAAGCCTGCCATTTACTGGACACCCATGACCCAGTGGGCACGGGAAAGGACCTTGACAGTCTCACGCTCCTTGAATGGGCAAGAACAAAGACCTCCTCGGAATCAGCCCTTGCGATGGTGCACCTAGGGACAAGGGCACTCATGGGCATCGAACCGTCGGAAATGAGTGCCTTATTCTACCTGAACTACATGAAGAGCGGGAGAGGGCCCAGGCGCATGCAATCCGACTTCAAACATGGAGGGCAACATCTCCGGTTACTTGGAGGTGCGCGCCAAATCACGGCAGAGTCATTCAAGCCAGGTGTAAATGCTGACATTGTCATCGACAGGTTCACAGTCAGTGTCAAATGGTCTGGCAGGTTTGTTGCACGACAGCTCAGTTGTGCTCAGCTGCCCAGTGTTCCGAATCATTCAGTCTCCCGAAGGCGTCCTTGTCTCGGCAGCTCGCGGCGATTTCCGGTGCAAGCGTCTGATCTTCTCAACCCAGACAATTCTGTACAATTGCGTCGCGTTCGACCCTCCACTACCTCCATCGAAGCTCGAGCTTTCAAAGCGTAATGTGCAGTCATTTTCTTACAAGCACGTCGTCATCTATGCTGAGCCATGGTGGCGCACAGTCGGTCTCTCTGGCGCCTTCATGTCATTCAAAGGGCCTATCTCCACCTCTCGGGACACCAGCAGTGACCAGAAGGGCCAATTCTCGTTGACCTGTTCTGTCAACGGTGATCTTGGGTGCCAATTATCCAAACGTCCAAAGGCATAGCGTACAAAGGTCGTTTTGGACCATCTTCAACGGGTCTTCAGCCCATACGTGAAGGTACCAGAGCCCCTTATAGTGGTTCAACGAAGCTGGAGCAAAGATCTTTGGTCCCGGGTTTGTACTATGCCAGCCTCGCCACGAGGTATTACGACACTCCATGAGCACGCCCTGAGGTCTACACATGATAAAGTACACTTTGTCGGCACAGAAACCTCCTATGAATGGAAAGGCTATATGGATGGAGCAGTGAGATCCGGTGATCGGGGAGCGAGAGAAGTCATCGAAGCATTGAGTCAGGCGAAGTAGGCATTTCGATACCATAATAGGGTCACTGAGGATCAATTGAAGCGCCTTGTTGCGACTCCTATTGGTAGCATCCATGGTCATCAATGTGGAAATAATAGTCGGGATCCTTCATTGAAGAGTGTCGTCCACGGAGCAAAACCGTAGTCACCTTCAGTGCGCAGCAAGCTCCGCACAGCATCCATGGTACCTTTCAAGCCATTGGTCATATCGTGGGTTTTGGCAAGCTTGTCGTACCAGATGTATGAAGCACACAGAAGGGCTCTGTGGCTGCCTCATCAAAGGCTTAGTATAAGGATATGCTCCGTAGTGTCTACATCAAGAAGCTCCTCTACCTTGGGCACCTCTAGAGCACGCATAGACCGTTCGGGCAGGAGTTTTCGATGATGGGGCACCGTGACTGTCCCTTAAGAGGAGCCCACAAGTTGCAGTCAGTGGCGTTGAGGACTGCTAGGGCGCCTTCTGTGTTGTTCTTAGGGGAGAGAAACAAAACCTGTAGCGAGAGAGTAGGAATCAAGGCCAGTAAGATATTGGTTTCTTACAGGAGAGTAGGACGCGCTGGTTGCGCTTAATACCTTATTGCCGACTTCTACACCAGAGCTTGGTAAGGAAGTACCGGATATCATCTGTGGTTAGTATAACTTATTCAGAGATTTCTCAAGACCATTTGATTACTCACGAGGTCCAATATACCCGACTGTCTGGAACGAGCCACTTTTGCTAACCAAGCTAGGCATCCACCAAGCTATCTTATTGTCTTCGTTAGCAAACATGGGCGCAGTCACCTCCCGGAAACCCCGAGATATTTCAGCAGACAATGTGTCGCAGGTTAGGCATGATCTTCGCGGCCTCATGAAACAACTGCGTTAGTAATCTAGCTATATAGCTATAAAGAACTCTACGGGATGGAGTACCCCGCACCACAGACAACCTCAGACATCAATCAATCAACACACTGCTGCTGCTCATTATCGTTTACCTGACCTTTGATCCTTTTAGCACGCTCAGTGCGACATAATGCTATTGAGTACGATCTTCTGGCTCAGTTAACCCATCAAGGGCCGGGCTTCAGCTATAATAAAGAACACATTATCAACACATCATAGCATCATGACCCAATGCTAACACAGTGGCCTTTTTTTTTTTTTTTTCAACCTTCTGCTGCCCGCAGTAGAAGAGTAATACCTAGCCGCATCATCATGGAAGGTTGGGCCTCCCATGGGGTATTTAACTGCTCCAACCTCCGTACGAGAAACAAGAGAGAATTTTCCATCTTCCAAAGACTACAGTCTCTCAACACAATGTCTGCCAACACAATGCCAAGAACCACTATCGATCGGTCGTGTGACCCTGACGAACTTGACGACGTAGCCGCTGCTGCCGCTGCCGCCATTGCCGCCGACTATAGGGACTGGCGCCCTCTCCTTCTTCCTCTCTCGCCTCTAGAAAAGAGTCACCTAATGAGAAGTACGAAACTGCTCTCAATCTATCACATCGACACAACATTGCCTCTTGGCTTCCGGCGAATGACCCTCAAGGGAGAGCAATACATCGAATTGGCCATCTTGGGCCGCGAGGCGTTTCTCGCAGCGTCAGAGGGCCTAGGAGCATCCGAAGAGCCTCGGCACTTCGTACGGCGCCATGAGCTACTAGACCTCGAAAATCTCAAGGATCCGGATCCCAAAGTCAACCCCTTTGTCATAGCCATGATGGAAAACACAGGCTGGGTCGATAGCCTGCTGGAGTTAGTGGAGCTGCTCGCGCAGCTGAGACAGAAGGAGAGACAGCGTGGATGAAACGGGGAAGTTGGAGGATGGGTCGTGGAGGACACGTTGCAGGGGGGAAGGGATCAAAGTTTTCAAGTTGTTGAGTCACAGGAGTGACTCAAGCTGTCGGGAAGGAAGAAGGTTTCGGTCATGAAGATGGAAAGGTTTAGGTTGTGGCTGTTGGGGTGAGTCAACAGGAGTACGGGGAGGAACATGTTAGTTAGAGCTTGAATGGAACATCTCGGCGAATTGCCAAACTTTGGCTGGTACACATCAATTTTGAACACAATGGCTATTGAGTACACAATGCGATCCGGCCCACCACGCGATAGTTCATCCATGACCAGGGGGGTTAACCTCCTTCCGTAATCTGTTGAAGGTGCCATGGTGATCTTCAAGAGCCTGACGAGCCTCCATCCAAATCAAGAGATTTTTGTGATGAGCCCAAGGGTCGCGAGTAAATAGAGGGAGCATTGTTGATTTTAATGCATTGTGGGGGGCAAGACATTCCGAGGGCTTGATTTATACCCCATTGGGCCACCTTGGCTTGCCATCCTGAGCTAAACAGATAATCAATCCAACTCTGTAAGATGCCGGTTGATTTACTCTGCTGTGGGCTATAGGCCATCCGGTCACACCATTAAAGCTCTTTTAAGACAGCGGAGTTACTGGGATAAGGCAGTGGGGACAGCAGGAGGTCCCGAGGGATCACAAACCGGGGGGATCGTTTTTGAGTAACCTCCTCAGTCCCCACTGCCTGGTCCGTACGGTATAGATGAGGAATGAGATGACACCTGATGGCAGGAGATTCGGAAGTCCTTGTTGTGAAACGAGGCATAAATACCTCGAGATGTCTGGCGAGATGGCTCGGGACAGTCAGGTCGGGACAGTCAAGTGACGGGGACTAATGCGCTAAGCAAGGGTTAAAGGACACCGTTGCTTGAACTAAGATCTAAATAGGAAATGGAGCTGTAAGTCCGCTGCCAGACGCGTCACGACAAGAACATCGTCAGAATCGCGTCCGTGACTTGAACAAAGCTCGACGGAGATCCAGCATCACGCCCCGAAGCGAAAGTAAGCCCAATGGAGGTCCAGTACCGCGATACCCTTCCCGATAACGTCCGCTCTGCCTTCGACAAGGCCGTAGAGGCCCTTCCACAAGAGCATCTGCGTACTCCTGTCACCGGTGACGAAGTGGACAGCCCAGAGGAAGCTCTTCGCTGGTTCCAAGATTATGCCTTCACCCAAGTATTCACTCTCGTCACTACCAGCAAGCCACGCGATCGTCTCCGGGTGGATGCATCCACCATGGTAAAAAGACGCGAAACACAAGAAAGTTACCGGACACCGTCACAAAAGGAGGAGACAGAAAGGAGATCACATACTTCAAGGCGAAGGAGTGTCCCTACAGCCTTTATGTGTCCTACAAACTATCCGGAGCGTTCATGGAGGGGTAGAGGAGCGAAAACGCAGGGTAGTCGGTTTCACCTGCACATATCATACGCATCCGCCACTTCAAAATCCCTTCCATTACACCTGCCATTGATCCCGTATCCCAGGCAGGGTTGAAGCAGTCGAGCTGGCCCTGGGACATCGAGCTGCCGGCCTAGCAGCTACTGAGTCGACCCGAATCCTTGACCAACATTGTGGTCTAGGCAATTGCCTTTCCGCAAAAGAATTCTACAATCTGAGTCGGTCTGAAGGGAGACACACTAGCCAAGAGTCGCTAGACCTCTTGCTCACTTGCTTGGAATCCGAAGACTTCCGCGTTCATTGCTTCTTTAAATACCTTCTCGACGACCAAGGACGACGGACAGCTCGGGTACTCGAGCACCTCTTCTTCTGTTCTTCTGAATCCTTTCCGTTCTGCCGAGAGCTGCAGATGTCTTCTTTCTAGAAAATCATTGGCCATGCCGTATGTCGTACAGAGCGCCTGCGGTCACCTTAGAGCATGAAAAACGGTAATTAAAAGAGCCTTATTCTTTTAAAAATAGAGGCATCGCCTAAAGTAGTAATATAATAGCGCATAGCCCCTTTAGTAGGGGTACTCTAATTAATTAGAGTACGCTATTATTTAATATACCTCCTATTTAAGCGTGTATTATTAATAGTATTTAAATACTCTTATAAATAGCTTTAATAAAAGAAAATAGCTTAAAATAGATAATTTATAAAGGAAATAAGGCATTTATTAAATATACCTTTAAATATATATAAAAGAATTTATTACTTTAAGTTTATTCTTTATTTATATAAATTACCCTATTAGGCGCTATAAATTAAAGTCTTTAAAGATAAAAAAGCCTCTATAAATATAGCCTTTTTTTTTTTTTTTTTAATATTATTACTTAAAAATAATATTTCTACCTCATAAGAGTCTCTTTAAGTGCTATATTAATTTATTAATAATTATCTTATATTTAAAAGTCTATTATTATTATATCTTAGCGCTTTAATTATATAAATTAATTACTTTATATATATTATTTTTATTAATTTTATAATATAGCTTTAATATATTACTTTGCCTATAAGTAATCTTCTTACTTCTCTTTCTTAATTAACTTATATTTATACTCCCGCTATTATTACTATAGTCGCTCCCGCGGCTATTAATACCTCTTCTATTACACTAGGCTTTTAGTCTAAGCCTTTTAAACCTTTTTACTTACCTTATATCTAGGCTATAATATCTAATAAAACCCCTAACTTCTCTTAATATACCTTTATCCCTTCTTATACTTATTATTACTTATCTTATAGTCTAAGTAATTATACCTATAAGTCTATATAAGTTTTTATTCTTAATTTTAAGTATTAAAATAATATTAATAAAATATAAATAATTTTTCTCTTATTTAGCTTATTATTTAAGCTTTATAAAAGGCCCTTAATATTAATAATAAGCTTATAAATATTCTTAGCGCTTTATTATTATATCTTTATATTATTAATTAACTTAATAGCTTTTTTATTAATATTATATTATTATTAAGCTCTAATTAGAGCTATTAAAAAGTAACCCTAAGCTCTTTAATAAAGAAAATAAGGCTTTATATATACTAGGCCTTAATAGCCTTAATAAGTCTAATAATAATAATAATAATAAGAATAATAAGAATAATAACCCTACTTAGAAGAAATAAGTTAAGATAGCTATTTATATACTTCTTATTACTTTTTATTAAATAATCATATATTTATTCTTATATTATAATATATAGCTAGTTTGCCTAAGTAAATAATAAAAGATATTATATTATGCCTTTATTACCTTTTTTTATAACTATAATTATATTAAGTAAAGCTCTAAAGTATTTAAATTACTAATATAGAAATGCCTTTATAAGCCTATTAATAGGCATCTATGCTATTAAAAGGTATAAGACTTTAAATATACCCTTTTTAAATTCCTATTTTAATTATATACCTTATATATCTATATAGCATAGGTATATAATAATTCTTATACTTTTATTAATTATAAGGTATATTATCTATAAGTTATTATAATTAATATTATATATTAATCTAAGTTTAAAATATATCTCTAAGAATAAATACTTAAGACTTATTATTTTCTTTATTATTTACTTTAAAGAAAGTAATTTAGCCTTTATTATAAACATTATAATTATATCTTACCTTATTATTTTTTATTATATTAATCCTCTAAAAAAAAAAAAAAATCTCTCTATAAGAACTTCTATATAGAAAGGTTATTAATAAAAGAGGTATTACTAATAATTAATAATAGCTAGGTTACTATATGCCCTTTATAATATATAGTATATAAGAGATTTATATATAAATAATAAATAACTTAATTCGTAGCTTATTAGTATTCTAAACTTAAATTAATAAGGAATTAAGACAGTATTAATACTAAGAATATAATATCTGCCTATATTATTATTATTATATAAAGTAATAAACCTATTTTCTCTTAATAGATCTTAATTTCTTATATTATAGCTATATTAGGCTTATATATAAATTCCCCTATAAGTATAAGAATTATAGGTTATATATTTAGCTTATTAAGACTAAACTATATAGCTATTTTCTTAATATATAACTTATATAAGAGGTATATTATGTATTCCTTTTTATTCCTAGTAATTTTAATACCTAAGAACTAAGTTATATCTCCTTAGTCTTATAGTTTATAAGCTCTTTTTATCCCTATAATAATTATCTATATAGCTAAGAGTATATCCTTATAATAAAAGACTAATATATTATTTATAAAAAATATAATAAAAATATCTCTTTTTTTAATAAAAAAAAATCTTTTTTTTCTTATTAAGTATTATACTAAGGGATTAAAGTATTAAAGAGAAATCTTTAAATTAAAGAGTAAATAAATTATAAAGGCTATATAAGGCATATTAAAGCTTAATAACCCTTCTTAAGTACTTAAAATTATTAAATATATAATAAGTAATAAGAAAGCTATATTTACTTTATTATATATTAATAAAACTATTAATAATATTAAATTACTTAATCTTAAGGTTAAATTAAGCTATTATAGCTATTATAACTTAAAAAAAAAAAAAATAAGTATTACTATATATATAGTCTTAAGCATAGAGAGCTCTTAAAGGTCCCCTTATATATATAAGTATACTTTATAGCGCTTAAGAAATCCTTATTTATTAAACTTATATTTAAATACTTATCTTAAAGGTAATAGCTTTAAGTATACCTTTAATTCCTTAATTTCTTTCTATATACCCTTTTCTCTAAGGGTATTAATCTCTTTTTATATTACTTTTTTAAATAATAACTTTAAAGAGTAATATTATATCTCCCTCTAATTATTTAATTCTATTAATAATAAGTCTCTATATAACTTAATAAGATTTATAATATTTATCTCTTATTAATCTAATTATTATTAAATATTTTAAGACTTTATAATTACTTTAATAAATATTAAAAAAATAATTAAAATATATATAAAATACTTTATTTTATCTCTAAGTTAATTAAGCTTAAAGAGGCTAATAAAATAATTCCCTTTATATTTATTAATATATTTATAACTCTTTAAGTCTTATCTTAATTTACTTCTTACTTATATTATAGCCTATTATTATATACTTTAATAAGTAAAAGTAGCTAAAAGGCTTCTTTTAGCTTATTTTCTTTTTTATCCTCTAAGGTAACCTTATTCTTTGCCTTTTAGAGATCTTAATAAGAGACTTAATAAACTAGTTATTATTATTTCTTATAGAGATATAAAAGTCTCCTTAGTATACTCTAACTACTATAAAGAGCTTTAAGCCTTAATATCCTTAGCTTAAATTAAATCTAATAATATAATATTACTTTATAGCCTCGCTGCTTTTAATATTATTATATCTAGACTTTTAAGGCTAACTTTTATATTTAAGAGAGTATTACTTATATTTATTATATATATTAATTCTAGCTATAATATCTCTCTAAGGGTTTAAAATCTAATTAGCTCTTAAGTACTTAATTATAATATATCTACTTATACCTACTTAAGGGAGCTCTAAATAGTTTTTTTAATACTTATAAGAGCCTTTACCCCTAAGTTTAAACCCTCTAATTATCCTTAAAAAATATCTTCCATTATATTAATCTTATATATAAATCTAAGATTATTTTATATAACCTAATTACTAAGCTCTATAATTAAGTACTTTTTTATACTTTTAATACATAATTTATAAAAGATATTTTTATTAAAGTTAATATTATATATAATAATAATTTATTTAAGGTAAGGGATTTATATATAAAAAAGATTACTAGTTATATAACTAACTAAATATCTTATATCCCCTCTAGGCTTTATTTTTATCTTTTACTTATTCCTTTCTTACTTATATATATATTTTAGAAAGTATATATAGTATTTATAAGCTTAGAGTATGCCCTAATTAAGCCTAAGATTAGCCTCTAGTTTATAAATAAATAAAGGTATATTATTTTTAAATTATTAATTTAATACCTTAATAAATAACTTCTAGCTTAATTTTCTTAAAAGATTAATATTAAGTAAATAAGCTAATACTTATATACTCTCTAGCTATAACTCTATAAGTAGCCCTACTCTTATAAGCATAGTAATTAATATTATTATAATATTCTTATTTATATATTTAATACCCCTATTTAACTTATTTATATCTAGAGAAATAAGCTTAAAAATAATACCCTTAGTATATATTTAGTATTAAAATATTATTACCCCTATTATAATAATAACTATATACTTATTATCTTATTTAATTATGTAAATATAAAGGCTATATTACTTATATACTTAGCGCTTAAAATAAAATAAAGTATTAAAAATATCTATTAAACTCTTAGTTAATAAAAAGTATATATATAGCTACTTACTAAACTTATTTTTTATAACTAAAAGCTAATTAGAGCTATTAAAACTAATTATATAGTCTTATAGGTCTTAATATACTTATTAGAAGGGTCTTAGTAACTTATACTCTAATTTATAATATAAAATTACTTATATAATATATATTATATTATATACCTTATAATTTATATATTTTAGACTATTAATCTTAATATTATAAGTATTAATAATTAGCTTTTTAAGCACCTCTTTAGCTAGGTATCCTAATTAAAAATATTAAATATATATTAATATATCTTTTACTTTAGCTAAATCTTATAAAGGCTAATAAAACTAACAAATACCCTTAGCGATAATACTTATAAGAATATTATTTAGATTAATTAAAATCTTATTATAAAGCTTTAATTATATACTAAGAAAATAAAAAATAAAAAAAAATATATTTAAAGAAAAATAAGTTTAAATATATCTCTAGCTACCTAGTAATAAAGTTATATTTTATTTCTTTAAAGCATAAAGTATTATTAAAGCTATATAGCTAAAATCTTATCTTATATAGGCGCATTAAAGAGATAATATTAATATATTAGCCCTTAATAATAATAATATCTAAAAAAATAAGATTAATTAAAATATTATATTTAGCCCCTTTTAATACTCTCTTAAATATATACTTATTATATCTTATAATCTAAAAGCTAATATTTTTTAATTCTATTATCTCTCTAATATAAGAAATAAAAAAGCCCTTTTCTAGTAAATCTATGTTATTAACTAAGTATATTATATTACTAATATTTTATATAATACTTATAAAAAAGAGATATCTATATTCCTTAAGCTCTATAAATATATCTATTACATACCTAACTTTATAAATTATCTAAGAATTAATAATAATACTATAAATATTTATTTCTAATAATAAATTTAATAATACTTATATAAATAATCTTAATTACTTATATTTTATAGTTAAAGTAACTTTTAGGTCTTTTTATTATAATTTATTAAGCTCTTTTTTAATAAAATTATAGTATTAGGGCTTAAATATATTCCTAAGAATAAAATCCTTTTTTTTAATAAAAATATACTTAAGTATGTAATAATTCTTAGGTTTTTACTTATATATATTATATTCCTTATTATCTATATAATAAAAGTAAGTATAGCTTTTTTATCCTAAGGGAATATTATCTAATTAATTGCTAAGTATTATATAAATATTACTATACTTAATATACTTTTTTTAAAGGCTTATAATAAATAAAAAGTCTAATATATATTCTATAGCTTCTAATATAGTTTCTTTAATATAGTTTTAGCTAAAGAGGGTTTATAGCTCTCTCTAGGCCTAATTAAGGGCTATTTATACTTTTATAATTTATAAGAAATTATAGCTTCTAATAATACTAAGTAGCTCTAATATATTATATATTTTATAATACTTATAAAAAGGCCTTTAAGTCTTTACTTACTTCTTAGGGTTAATTCCTAGGGAAAAGGCTTCTTTAAGCTTAATTCTATATATAAATTATAGCTTTAAGTTAATTTACTTAATTAAGAGGTAAAAATCTTTTTTTATTACTTTAATAAGGTCTTATAATAACTAGGCATTAAGGGTTTTAAGCTCTAAGGCTATAATAATAACTTTATAATAAGGTATTATAAGTATAGATATAACTTAACCCTTAATAGCTTACTCCTTAGTAAGATATAGCTTATATTTATATTTAAGATAAGCTTCTTTCTTAGCTAAGGTATTATATATAAATTATATATTAGAGTTTAATAAAGTATTATTACCCTCCTTAGAAGTCTCTATTTTCTTCTTTATAATATATTCTTTATAATTTATAATTATAGGTTTATTAAGCCTATTATTAGCCTAGGCTTCTTTGTTAAGATCTATAAGATATTAAATACCTAATATACTTATATAAATTTATAGTATAGCTATCTAATTAAACTATTATGCATTAGTCTTAAGATAAATAGTCTTAATATTATCTATAATATTAGGCTTAGGAATTATAAATATAGCGCTTATAAAGTAATAAATAGATATATTATATATACTATAGTAATTAATTATAAATATAAAAAGAGGTTTTAAATTATGAAAAATAGGGGTTTTATATTAGATAAGGTTTTTGAAAAGTCTTTAAGTTAATTTAAAGAAAAATTATTAATAATAATAAAAAGCGTATAAGAAGTTACTAAGAAATACTCCTACCTAGGCTTATAATTATTATATAAAGCGCCTATGGTTACCTTAAAGTATAAAAAATAATAATTAAAAGAGCCTTATTCTTCAAAAAATAGAGGTATCACCTAAAGTAGTAATATAATAGCGCATAGCCCCTTTAGTAGGGGTGCTCTGACCAATCAGAGCGCGCTATCATTCAACACCGTATTAACCGCTGGCGATGATACTAAACGAGGTAGAGGTATAAGTATATCGATGAATTACAACAGGTGGGCCATGAATGTGCAATCGATCTTTCCATATTCATCTTTCCTATCATTAAACCTTCCCAACGCTTCATCCCTCGCCATGCATGAAAAGAAGCCTGGAGGAGCCTTGAACACGGCTTAGCAATTGTATGATCTCCCTCCGAGCGGCGTCCAGTTGGCCGAGCAGTTCCGCACATGGGCCAACTCTGCTCCAACCCGATCAGAACTTCTGCCGCCAATTGTTGCTTCATCGTCACCCTCCCATCGGCCCCTGCATCTTCTCTATGTTGCGCTATTGGACCTTCCACCTCCTTGGCCGACACTTGACTTGATCAAACATGGTGCCCGCATTCTCAAGTATCTGCCTAAAGAGTCGAAGGAACCCCCAGAATACTCGGTAGAACTGGTCTCTGCTGTAGCCAGGATTGCCAAAGAGAACTGTCGACCGATAAATTCGCTTCTTTGGACGAACTCTCTTCCCGCCTTGCGATCTTCCGACCCCAAAGTCTATATCACGCATCACCAACTCTCAGTTTGTCGACAGCTTCGCTCTTCCTAGCTCTAATACGAAGAGGCCGGTGGTCTGCATTGCCTTGCCAAATGGCCCCTTACATGCAGCAACCTGCGTTTCTGTCATGACGAGCTACGTTGCTGCGCCCATCAACCCAGCCGCTGGTCCGGAACAGTTCAAATCAGACGTTATCCAAACCGGTGCTGACTTTATTATCACTACACTTCGGGAATACAAACGCTTTTAACTTATGGACGACTGGGTACAAGAGAAGGAGATAAAAATAGTCTTCATTAAGTGGACGGGCGGGGACGAGTTCAAGCTCAGCGATTGTGACGGTCAGCATTTATCCGTCTCAGATGCCTTGCAAGTGCAGCCCAACTTGGGCGACGACATCTGTCTTGTTATTTTTACTGGCGGAACCTCTGGTACGAAGAAGGTTGTACCGATATCTGCGTACTCCTTGATATCCGGTGTTGCCTTTGTTGTCGACTTCTGGGGACTGGATGCAACCGACATCTGTCTGGATATGATGCTACTGTACCACATGTAAGTCTCGACCGTCCATTGAGGGGCCGAAGCAAAGGCTGGGGTTGACAGCGTTGCTGTGTAGTGGGCTGGTTAGGAACATCTTTGCGCCCCTACTTTCAGGTGGATCGGTTGTCTGCTGAGGCGTTTGATCCGACTCTTTTCTGGGACGTGGCCCAAAGCATTGGCCCAACGTGGTATTATGCGTCGCCTTCTACTCACACGCTCATCTTGGCTAGCTCTAGTCCAGGTGTTCTCCTTGCTAGCAAGATCCGTCTTGTATGGAACGCTGCTGGCGGGCTGTTGCCATCGCTGGCCTGTCAACTGAGGGATACCTTCAGCAGCATCGTTCCACCTAGCTACGGCATGACCGAGTAAGACAACAAACCTGCGTCCATACCAACCCCCTAGTACTTACTGTATCTCCAGGTGCATGCCCATCTCCATCCCACCACTTGACTATTAGCTCAACCGCCCTGGTACCTCTGGCATTAGTACAGGGTCAGAGATTACTGTCCTCGACTCATCCGATAATGCTTCCTCCCCCGGTGTTGTCAGTCGTATTTGGGTAAGAGGGCAGCCAGTTTTTAGCAGCTACCTGCAAGATGATGAGCAGCTCGACAAGTCCTGTTTCAATAAGGCGGGGTGGGTTGATACCGGAGATCTGGGCTATCTTGATGCTGAAGGCTACCTGTAATCCGCGGAGAAGGGAGTTTTTCCCTTAATAAACCTATCGCTTATGGGGGACAAAGCTGTAATAAGTAGGGTTCTCTGGCCTCTAAGACGGCTCGCATTCTTCTATTAAGAACCCCCGTTCAGAGCAGGGATTTAGTGTTTCCGCAAACCCAGGAAAGTCACTTAAATTCAGCGCAAGATCTCATCATATACGGAGTAATTGTAAGATGATGTTCTTTTTTACCCTATCAATTCTATTTCTATGATTTCTGTCTTTCTATGTCTACTGCGCCTAGATACTACCGTACTCAAAGGAATATTATATCTTCTCCGCATCTGAATGTGGGATGTGCGTGGCTCTCGGTCCTCTACGTTCTAGGCGACAAACACCCAGCCCACAGTCATCCTACTCTTGGCTGATTAGTTGATAATCCCGTATTATACGCCGGTGTATTGCTTCAATCCTTCTTGGTCTTCTTTTTCTTGGGAACCCTCACCAGCCAATAGATGGCCAGTGCCATAGCGATATTGAATATGCAGTACGTCCACATGAAGCCAAAGTCTCTCCACCTGTTGCGGAACTTGACATGGATACCATCCAAGAAGGTGTTGGTCTCGTTCATGGCACAGTATCGACAGTCGCTGCCGCCGGAATCAGCAAGGTACCCTCCGGCCTTGGACATGTACTCAGACATGTACGCTCCACAGGTTGTGCCGTTTGGGGCCTCGAAAGGAACGAATTCGGAAGGTCCGCAGTGCATCGGGGCGTTGGCCAGCGTCGTACCGAGGATACCCTCAATGACATAGGTGAAAGGGTTGACACGGTACATGAAGATCCAGAATCCGGGAAGAGTGTTTGGGCCTGCGAGGACACTATCAAAGGTCAGCCACAGATACTTACAAAGAGCCATGTACAAGGCAACTTACCCGCAGAATGTAAACATCATAACCATGAATAGATTCACGATTCCTCCTGCAACGTCCGCGCTTCCAATGCCGGCAATAATCATGTGCGCAAACGTGCTGGCAAAAATAAAGAATACCCAGATGTGCATGAAAGTTGTAAATCCCCGTGAGTCAACCGAGTCGGTATGCTCGGCATTCTTATGAAGACCAATCGGGAAGTACCAACAGATAAAGCACAGCACACTCATGAGCTGTTCATGGTTAGCGTTGGCTCGTGGCGGTAGTGGGTTTCGCCACTTACAGAGTTCCAGGCCAGCTCGACAGCAATGTTTGCAACCATGAAGGCCTTCCAGGAGTATGCCTTGGAGGGACGCTCTCGAGCCTCATACATGGTACGCTGCGAAACAAAGACAGGCATGATTTGGTTGACGATCTGCGGGAAGATACTGAGGAAGATGAAGACGCCAAACATCTGGTTCTGAAGTCCACGTTGAGTGTTGACGCCATTCAAGAAAGAGAGACCGATAAAGAGCGCCTTTGAAGGTCAGTATATCTCGTCACGCACGATGAGGATTGTGGGCAGCAACTTACTGCACCAACCGCCAGCAACATCTTCGAATAGATATACCACGGACTGCGCCAGTACTGCTGGAAGGCACGCTTGGTAACCTCTACGTACTGATGGGTTGCGGGAGAGGCGAACTCGTCAAAGTTCGAACGATCTTCACCCGACCCACCTTGGTTCGGAGATTTCCCAGCAGCGACCAGGCGGTTGAGCTCTTCCTGGACTTCCTGATACTCCTGGCTCTTGCGCCAAACTTCTGGCCAGTCAACCTCTGTCTGAGAGCCAGGCGCAGCGCCAATAACTCCAAGCATATACTCAGCCGGGTTCGCTCCAGAAGGAAGCTCTGGAGCACCATTGCGGGTGAAATAGTCAACAAGGACCTTCGAATTCTTGCCAATATCACCAAAGTAGACAGTCTTGCCCTTGGTTAGGAGCAGAAGCCGGTCGAACCTCTGAAAGAGCATAGCAGAGGGCTGATGGATGGTGCAGAGAATAGCCTGGCCGTTTTGTGTGAGTTTCTCCAGCAGGTCACAGATAGCCCACGAAGTCTGGCTGTCCAGACCGGATGTAGGTTCATCGAGGAAGAGAAGAAGTTGAGGGCGGGCAGCGAGTTCCACGCCTATTGTCAGACGCTTACGCTGCTCGACATTAAGCCCTTCCCCGGGAACGCCAATAATCGCATCTGCATACTCCTCCATGTTAAGCAGCCCGATAACCGTGTCCACATAGTCAATCTTTTGCTGCCGAGTATATCGCGCAGGTTGTCGAAGAAGGGCACTAAACTGAAGGGCCTCTCGCACAGTCGAGGTATGAAGGTGGAGGTCTTGCTGTTGAACATATCCGGTCTTACGTTGGAAGGATTCATCCCGAAGATTGCCATCAACAAGCATTTCGCCACTAATAACGCCCATGGTCACTCGGCTCGCAAGTACGTCGAGAAGCGTAGTCTTGCCGGCTCCGGACGATCCCTGCATTGTACAATCAGCAAAGATGCTTCATCCGTCACAGGTTTGTTTACTCACCATCAGTGCTGTCAGAGTGCCAGGCTTAACCCAACCGTCAACGTTGTCCAGGATCTTGCGAGACTCTCCCTTGATCGTGACGTCATAACAGACATTCTTCCAGTGGAAGATAGAAGTCTGCTTCTCAACCAGTGGATCCGAGGTATTGCCATCGGTTGAGTCGGTAACTGCAGTCACAGTGCCGCTTTCGACGTCCTTTACGCCCTTCTGCTGACGCTTGTTCATGGACTTTCGGCTGAACACCAGCACCTCTCCCTTAGAGCGTTGCGATGCGACGTACTCGGTGGCGAGCAGGTGTAGCAGCAGGTATCCAATCATGAAGGTTACCAAGATACCGAAGTTGCGCCACTTATGAGACTCATCGTATTTAAAGGCAGCGGCGAGATACGCGGCACCATCGACACGATCTCGACCGGCCACTGAGCCAAGTGCTGAACAGGCTCTTCCAGTCGCTGATACGTCGTCGTATCCGGGCCCAGAAGGCACGAAGGTCGAACAGGCGAAGTCTCTTCCGACAAACTCGTTAAGCAGGGCGCTCTCCAGGCTATAAAAGATCGGGTTGCCCCATCGACACCAGCCGATCCAGCCTTTCATGTACTGAGGTGGAATCGCATAACCAGTATACAGGACTAGCGCCAGTAGGATAATCGATGCCGGGGCCAGAGCTTGAGCGATTGATTTGGTCGTGGAACCAATCAACCGGAAAAGCATTGACATAACGAGGGTCGTGGTGAAGGATATGAGCAGGAAAAAGAAGAAAGGCCCGACTTCCCGCCGAAGGTTTGTCATGAAATAGAGAGTTACGTTGATGATGATGGCGTTGAGTAACTTGTATGGCAAATCCACGATCATCGAAGCGAGCGCCTCGGCGCTAGGGTGGTAGAGGGCATACCTCGCGTGCTTCTCTATGATATTGCGTTTTGCGTAAAGAGTCATGATTTCCAATATACTGCCGAAAGCATTAATGAGGATGATGAAGAACATCAAAATAGCACGCTTGTTGAAGGTGTTTGTAGTTTGGGGAAGGTTGTAGAAGATGCTGCTGACGACGAGGGCTTCGATGAAGTTGCTTACTAGCATGGTGATGGTCATGCTGGGGTCGGTCTTGAGCATGGTGTAGCTCCTCCACATGTTTAGCCACATCTGCTCTTGGTAAGATAAGGTGAATGGAGACTTTAGACGTTGCGAATTCGACTGGTCCATCCGCCGAGTCTCTAGGAACTTATTGTAGTGTTCTCCGTGGAAGGGGTGGTTTGCAGCATATTCCTCGATCTCCTCCATCAGACGGGCGCGGCGGTTGCTACGCTTCCAGGCCTGCGCAAACTCTTCCGGTGATCGCGGAGTCTTGTTTTCCCACCCTGGGCGGACGAGACGCTCATGTTGGCTCGTCATGGATGTCAGGAAGTCAGCAGTGGTCTGCTGCTCTGGGCAAACAAATCCGAGGCTTTCAAAGTACGCCTTCGCCTCGTTTGACTTTCCGAAGAAGATCTGTCGGCCCTGGTACAGGACTATGACCTTGTCGAAGACCTTGGTGTGTTAGCCTCACGGTCGGATCCAGAGATTAGCGAGAACTTACGTCATACGCCGCCTGAGGAGCTTGATAGATGGCAACGCAGGAAGTGCTACCCATCACATCGGCCTGAGTCCTCAGTGTCCTGCAGAATTCGACGGCGTTTGCGCTATCAAGACCTCGCGTGCTGTTATCCCAGCACTGCAGTGGCGAGTAGCTCAAAGATGCCTCCGCAATAGTAACGCGCTTCCGCTCACCACCGCTCACACCTCGAACAAAGTCGTCGCCCACGCGGGTGTTCTTGGTGTGGGAGATGCCGAACATAGCCATAGCCACATCGCGCAGATGTTCCACATACTCCGCCCGACTGATGCCCTGCGGAATATTCTTAGGGCACCGGGCGCGGGCGGCAAAGTAGAGAGTGTCTCCAACAGTCAGGTGCGGGAAGTGGTGGTCAACCTCGGCGGTGTAGATTGCTTCACCTCTGAAAGCACTCCTCATCTGTCTCGGGTGTATACCCTGATAATTGATAATGGAGTTGCTTTCGATGTGAAAGCCGTAGGTGTCGCCCGCAATAGTCTTGAGAAATGTCGAGCATCCAGAGCCAGGAGGTCCAAGCACACAAAGCATCTCGCCGCTATGGACGACGCCCTCCAGCCCGTGCAGGATATCGACTCTCTGCTGCTTTTGGCCTAACATCTTCTTGAACAGTGTGCCGGCCTTAAGGAAAACATTTCCCACGCTCTTCTGGAAATCAGTAGTGGTGCCATACCCGAATACATTAAGCTCTTTGAAAGCAACTCCGGTGGTTTTGGGCCTGGTGCCCTCGAGCGTGTCCTTTCTAATATCGTAGAAGGCCTTTGCCCACTTCTTCGCATTGAATTGGGGACTGTTAGGGTTCAGGGGTCCGTCTTCGGCGGCAGGGAAGAGCGATCCTGGTGCTCCCAGAGATTTCGTCGTAAGGCGTCGGGCAAGTTGAAGTACATCGGCGTTTATGCGCTCTTCTTCTTCTTCTAATTCTTCTTGGGTGGCCGCCCATTCCTGATTGGCTGCAGTGGCTGCTGTGTTCGTTGATGCAGAAAGTGACGACGGCTTTTCCGACTTGGGAGCAGGTTGTTCAGAGAGCTCATCCATCATTCCGGGATAGTCCAAGGCGTTCAAAATTCGATTGCTGGGTGATGGTAATGTCTCGGTATTATAAAGGTTAAAGGTTAGAATAAAGATAACAATGAATGCTAGGGCTTGGATTGACCGGGTTCAGTTGCGGGTTGAGATGTCGCAGCTAAATGGATGGATAACGATCTTGACCCTTTTGTATTAAAACCCACCTCCCTTCAGCTGGCAGAATTTGCGCTGTACTCAAATCAAGCAATGTCAGTGGTCGTAAGCCATCCTGTTGGTCTCTAGACTGTGAGCCCCGTGCCGCCGGGGCCGAAGGACTCTCGGGCGTCCGGGGGTTCTGGAGTTCTGGAGGCCGAACGCCTGGCTAATACGACTCCCTCTCACAGCCGAGGATGAAGGACTTTGCGGACCTCGCCAAGTCTGGCTGGCCTTGGAGGCGAAGGAATTAGGGGCGGTTATGGACCAGGCCCCAGACCCTTGGCGCTTGGCTGCCATATTGCCTCAAACGTACTGAGATGAATTCTAAGATTGCGGAATCCTCGGTTCCCGTTTGGTCCACATTTCTGGCCTTAAGAGTCCGGCTTCAGATGCGGCCCAACTTTACATCGGCGAGAGCCGTCTGGACGGCCACCGCGGACACCCGAGTCGGGCGGGGCCTGATATCTACTTGGACGATTCTAGACCTGGTTAGCCGCGACGAAAACGCTTCGTTAAAAGCCAATTCCCCGTGCCCTGTGACGTATATGGGATCATCGCAATGACGTCTAGTGGTTCCTAATTGCCGTAGATGCGACCCACAGCGAGAGGTGCTTGAATGGCCATGGTGATTCCGGACCTCGCTTGTGGCAACGCTCCGAACAATTCAATCCTCGGCAATTTAGCTTCGGTTTAATTCGGGTCGATCCACATTCGCTACACTCCGTGGGCAGAAACAGACCAAGAGTTGAGGCTGTGTTTCGTGGGTTGAATACTGATGAGTCGATGCACCAGGGAACCTTCTCGCTCCAGCAGGTGCCGCCAGGGGGCGCAACAACGAAGAAAATTTAATAAACAAAGAGCGTACAACCACGTCTGCGATGGAGAGCAGATTGAACCTGGTGGCTACTACTGTTAGGTTGTTGTGAGATGGGATAGCGAAGCTAGAAGAGTGCTACAGAAGCGGTCCTTATGGGGGACGGGGGAAAATTTGACCTAATTTCGCTTGGTTATTTGTATTTGATGACGCTTGGGCTGCTTTAGATAACTTTAGCTATCTTTCATCTCGAAAAAGAATATACCATGAGGTTACCGAAGAAGCCACCAGCCGGTTCCAAAGTCGTCTTTGCAATTACGAATGTAGCTAGTGTTAACACTGAAGCCAAAGCCAGAGCGATTCTCAGCGCTCGTGACTAGATTCCTGAATATCTCCGCCTTTTCTCTTCGAGCAAAAACCTGCGTACCGATGGGGACTGGAAGCCGTGTTCGCGGAGGAAGCTATGCTCTGGCAATCTGAGTATGACGAGTTGTGGACATTCAGGAGCCAAGGCCGCCTTGGCGGAGTTATGAAACGACAACCTCAAGAGTGCCTACTCCGCGCCTGGTAGGACCATAACTCCCGGCCTCGCGGTTGTCGTACCATACAGCCAATATTTCTGAATTAGAGAACTCTATTACGAAAGGGAGAACTGCTAAGTACTAATTGCTCACAAGTAGCGCACACCGCACTCTTAACCCAAAAAAATGATCACGGGTCCCCGCGCCGTAGGCTTTGTTTAATACCACCCACGACTGGCATCGGGAAACATATGTTCAATCCATTCGTTGAAAGATTGCCACACCCAGCTTTCGTATTCAAGGACACGCCTTGAAACATCGTCATATGACGGGTCTAGATCTTCCGAACCAACCGCCTGTTGGCCCCCAGAGTTGGTCGAGGGCTGACATGCAGCGTCATGTCCGTCGGGGCCTCTTCCTTGCGCTAAACTTCCGTAGACGTACTCGCAAAGCTGCTCGCGTTCGATCTCAGTTACTCCAAGATGATTAAGAATTTCGACTTTCGCGTGCGACCCAGCAGATCCTGTCTCCGGCTGTTCTTTCGTAAGAGTGCTCGGGAAATGGAATTTTCGAGGCTGCTTGTATGCCTATGTCAGCGGTGGCGACTTGCGCTTGTAGTCGATTTGGGTATCAGAGCACTTTACCCAAATCTCTTCCATTTTTTGGGATGTAATTTTCATTCCACCCAGCAACACATTCTCGTGCGAGTGCTGTGAATAGGCTCGAGATATGCTGTCGGACGTGTTTGGTAATATTGTGTGATGTAGTAGGCAAGAACCGGCCAATGGAAAGAGGCTGGAGCAAGAGCACATGGCAGGCGACGATTTCCCGCCCATTCGCTCCCTATTTGGTGTAGTGTGGTTCCATTTCAGATCTTGGTCCATCCACGACCGTGTATGTATGACAGATATCATCCGCGTTGAATCCTGCATAATGACGGGGTGATCTGTTAAGCCAGGATAGCCTGGGAGCTGCAGAAGCAGGTGAATGCGTAAACTCGACACGGACTGCCTCAGAACTGCTAGAGATATAAATGCAGGTTCTAGGGATACAACCTGTCCGACACGGTAGAAGTTATAATTCAATAAGAGTGTGGACAAGTAGCCGCTTATACAGGGGTGTAACTGAGGAGCATGCGAAAATTAGGCCATATCACCGCCATCATATGTGCTATTTATGTACGTCGCACGAGTGGCATGGTGGCATCGTCTCTCGCATTCGCTAGAAAAAACCGTCTCTGACCACATATGGCTGGCGACTCCGTGTGGCAAAGCTTCGCGCATTGACGGGTTCTCGGAACCCGCGGCACTGTTCAAACCTAGCATGAACTAGCCCCTAGCGACATAATACGTGGCGGCTTTGTTCACTCCAAGGCTAACCGGTGCACCAACTCTAGATGCCGAGCGATAGCGTATCCCTCAGCAGGGATAGGACGATGTTTCCTCAGAGAGAAGCCGCCAACGGGTATCAATATCGGTAACCAGTTGCTCCTCTCTGATCGGCCACACTTCGCATGAGATAAGATATCTATCTATCACCCTGGCTCGAGCTGAATAATTTGACACGAGTTCCAGCAGCGCAGATGGGGGTGATAGCCAGAGAAGCTATATTACAGGTAACCTCTGTCCTCGAATAAAACTATCAACTAAGACTGAGACCGTGCAGATAGGTTCGAGCCACTCCTCCCCATCTCACTTCGTCCCCTCGGCCGTCTTATCACTCAGGCGCAGAGTGAACTAGCGCCGGTTTATTCGCAGTTAACGACGTACCTGGCTGTCACAAGAGTGTTTGCCCGATCCACGAGATGCCATGTTTCATTGCCCTCCCGTCCTTAGTTCCGCCTTGCTAATTTGCGTCCTTTAAATCTCTGTGTGCGTGAACACGTTACGTTCCATCGCGCTACCAGGTTTGATTTGTTGTCTCCTTAGACTAAGTGATATTGCCGGCTTTTGCGCCCTAGCTAGTCAGGCAGCACAAGTTTTCGCCTTGGATTATATGCCCATGGATAGGCTCAGCGCTTCTGACAAAACATCCTCCCGTTCTGGGACTAACCCATGTCCGATAACTCAACATATAAAAACACAGGCCGCCTTCGGGACACCCGCTTGGCATGCCAACCTCTGTCCTTTAGAGCAAAAGTCGGCAAGCAATAAGACTCTATAGCTTTAGCTCTGGAGCCAAGATAGAGAGCTTCGCTTTCAGGGCTATTTTAGCTTCCTTCAGGATTCTTTTTACGAGCTCATCACACGTGGGGATATCGTGAATGAGTCCCATGACCTGCCCAGTTATCCATACCTGCAAAACCGTCAGTCAGTAACCATGTCAAGTAGAGATGGGCATTGGTGTTCTTAGACTCACGACAAACTCCAAATCTCCGTTGACAAACACCTCTTTGCCTCTTTTCCCATCAACAAGCGGCGCCAGCTCCTCAAACTCGCTTGAGGTACTCTCCTTCTCCACTTTTAGTGCCTCAAGCGCCACCTTATTCTTATAAAACCGGGTTGTATTCTTCCACCTACGCATTACCAACGTTGTGTCCGTTTCCTCTGCGCGAACAATAGCTTCCTTCACGTTATCGTGGATAGGCGCCTCCTGGGTGCACATAAAGCGGGTGCCCATATTAATACCACATGCGCCGAGGCACAGAGCAGCAGCTAGCCCGTGGCCGTCAGCGAAGCCCCCGCCGGCATTGAAAGGCACCTTGAGGGTCTGGCGCGCCTTGCTAAGAAGGATGAAGTTGGTGATATCGCTCTCGCCAACATGGCCAGCGCATTCAAAGCCATCGGTGCTAAGTCGACGCCGAGTTTAACGGCGCTCTGGGCATGGCGGATGCTGGTGCACTTATGGAGGATGGTTACGCCAGCCTTCTTAAGCTGGGCGATAACAGGGCCGGGAGAGTTCCCGGCCGTCTCGACGATCGTGATGCCCTCATCAATGATGGCCTGTGCATACGCACAGTAATCTGGCGGCACTATAGCAGGCAGGAGGGAGATATTGACGCCAAAAGTATTGGAAGTTAGGGTTCGGCAGCGGCGAATCTCTTCGCGGAGAGCGTCCGGGGTTGCGTAGATGAGGCTGTAATGATACCAAGGCCACCGGCGTTAGACACCGCAGAGGCGAGGTCAGTAGTCCCGATATGCATCATACCACCCTGAACAATAGGTACTGAACGAAGTCCTGGTGTTAGCTCTTAAATCGAGACCGGCGGAACATTGCGGAGGGGGATGGACAAACCTCTGATGCCGAGCCGGCGGGTTAACTCAGTTTCGAACGGCATCGTTCCGGCAGCTGTAGGCCAGGACGGTATGATAAAGGTAGAGAAGCTCGTAGAAGCGGAAGAGAGGATTGCGATGAGGAAAGGGAAGTTGAACTGGTTAGAACAATGACGGGCCTTTTATCACGGGAGATGGCGAAAGGAACTTCGAGTCAACCGATGCTTCAGTCAGGAGAGAGGCCGAGCCGGCCGAGGATGAGAAACGTCGGGGAACATTACCTTCGCCATGCTTTTTTAGTCTCCCGCCGATGCCGAGGCTGATTTCACTGCATCTATCCAAGCTCAATCTGTCCCCAGAATCCTCGGCCGCACGTTTTTGTGGGTGGAAATGCCCCCGGTTAATTGATCAACACTGTTGGAAGGAGATTTTAGTGTTTGCCGCGTTTTCTTTAGAGCTATCATCTCTATCTCCCACCACTATGCTCATCTCACGCAATAGCCCTACACCCCACCAAACATGGGATAGACTACGGTCCCAGTCATGCTAACAGTCGATGCGCAGGTATCCGATCTTAAATAGACACTCGCTGGCCTCTGGCTAACAAAGTCATAAACATTCCCAGTAGTTAAGCTTTTCATTAATGCTCGTAAAAGCTGACTTTCTAGTCTTGGTGATTATTATTTTCCTTGTTTAGCAGCGATAATCATATCGGAACAAATAGCAATCTTACCAGTTTTCCGTTAATGCTCCACGAGCTCCAAGCTGGTCACGCCAAGGGCATCAGATCCACCAGAGCTCTCGTTAGTGGTAATACATTATCCTATGCTATCTACTACCTAAGGACGAGGTAAACACGTAATAAAACCTTAGCAGTCACACTCCCTGAGGCTATCCCATGAGCTGGCAAAAACCTCCGTTTTGTACCTCGCCCCACTGTTATTGCTCTCGCAAAGATGATGCGTTAGTATGACTAAATCTGTTAGAACCTTATGCTTTGAGTACTTATTGCCAAGGCAAGACTTAGTGTTGATCAAAGTATCTCGCTGAGGAAGGGATCTGATTGACTTAGACCCCCCGTCGTGACCGCCGCGGAGGTTTTTACCAGCTCATGGGATAGGAGGCGCTAACTGTTAGACACACAACACTGGAGCGGGGTACGGCTTGGGGGCCCTTGGGCACTGATATGAGAGGTTCGGCGACGACTACGGAGTAAATCCATCAAGTCAGATCAGGTGTTACCGCCCGGCTTGCTGCATGTTTTACCGTGAGCTCAGTTTGCCGCCCGAGGTCTGACGGCATCACAAAATCTAGAGGGGAACACGACGGTTTCTTCGGGCGCCGCGGAGATCCGGTCCCCGCGGCAGGCCCTCGGCCTCCGAAATCAATTCACACTCACATAGCATCGTAATTCTAGCGAGGGGGAATTAACAGAAGGGAACCAGGAGAGCTGGGAACCCCTCAAGCCACAGGTTGCTTTCTGTCTCGATCATTAATCACCCACTCAGCACTTCTCATCCCCTAACCACTGAACCGGGCTTGACATGTTTTTCCGGTTGTTGGAATAATTAGGAGCTTCCCCCTCACCTCAGGGGAACATCACGAAGTCCTAGATGGAATGGCATGGGATATAAACCCCTAGGGAGCTCTCACCATGACAATAATAATAATAACCTTGATTTTATCAATCACACCCAGCATCACTACGCAATTCAACAACACCGGTGGGGAGAATGAGTCTGAACCCTTGTTCCATACCGGCTACGCTCTCGAGCCTGACTTAGCCTGTTGTTCTAATAGAGCTTTTTGCATCACCTTTTCAGTCCTGTTTGTTTGTTGTATATTTTTCGTCCGAGGGCTGCGAGGCCCATAAAATCTTCTGTCGCACTAAGCGTGCGGAAAGGATCAATAGTCAGGTAAACAATAATAAGCAGCAGCAGTGTGTTAATTAATTATTATCTGAGGTTATCTCTTATGCGGGGTATTCCATCCCGCAGAGCTACTTAAAGCATACAGCTAGATTACTAACGCAGTTATTTCATAAGGCCATAAAGATCATACCTACCCTGCGACGTCTTCTATTAGAGCACAAGACATGCTGCTACCTTCCCTTATAATTACACTTTCTTAGCATATAAGTATTAAGAAAGTAGCCTTATTTATACCTTAATCCTTAATAATCGCATATTAAATATCTTAACCTATATATTATATAGCTATATATAATAGTAATAGTATTATCTATAATAAACCCGCCTATTACTTTAAATCCCTTTAACCTAGGTATTTATACCCCTGCTAACCTAAACTAAGGAGCCTATAGAGTGGGGCACCCAGGTCTCGCCATAACCCTAGTCTTAATATCCTTAAATCCCTCACTAGCGATTAATACTATAATATTTAATTAATAATTCCTTAATAAAATAATAATTAATTTAAATAATTAAAGCTAGAAATTAATATATATAGATTTCTTTATTATTTATATAATTTCTAATGCCTTATTATAAAAATTAAGACTATAAGTTTCCTTATAATATAAAGCTATTTATATTATTTTAAAATATATAATTATAATTTCTAGGATATATATAAAGGTTTTATTAGGGTTATAATTAATAGCCTTATATTTAATTATCTCCTTTAATTTTAATTTCTCCTTAACAAATATTATATAAAGCTATAAGGTTATAATTATAGTATTCTTTTTATTTAATTCCCTTATATATAATTTATAATATCTTATAAGTCTTATAAGAAGGTATTATAACTCTAATTAAGGTATTAAGCTTATTTTTTTATATCTTTTTTACTCTTTAGTATATATTAAAGCTTAATATTATTGATTTTTCTTTTCTTTAATATATATAATAGTAATGATAAAAATAATAGCTCTTTAGCCTTAATAACTTAATCTAGAAGTCTCTTTTTATTAAGAAGGAATATTTTTATAGCTTAAAACCCTAATTATATATTCTAGCTTATAAAAGCTTAATTTAATACCTATTTATAAGCTTTAATAAATTATTATTTCTATATTAAAGCTATAATATTAAATAATATAAAGTCCTTAGTTACATAATAAAAATAAGACTTAATAAGTAAAAATAAACCTATATTTAATAGCAAAGAGATATATAATAAATATATTAATAAGTATATAAGTTAAATCTTATTTATATATATATAATTTTAATTATAATATATATAATAGCTATCTAAGATAAATATATATTAAGCTATTATATTTTTTAATTATATTCCTTAAAAAAAGATTTTAATAAATTATTTCCTAAAGATAATAATATTTAATTAATTTATAAAAGAATAATTAAAAATTAATTTAATATATTTTCCCTTAAAAATTATTATCCTTAGAGGTTTATATTAATTAAAATAAGAATAAACATTAATTATATACCTATTATATTAATATACTTAAGAATTATAGCCTAAGTATAAGAATTACTATTTATAATAATAGAGTATCTTATAAGAGTAAATCTATATACTTTGCCGGCCTAGGTCTCCTCTTTTATAAGCCTATATTTATTAATATTATAAGTATTATTATTTTAAATCCCTAGAGACTTAATAGTATAAAAAAGTTAGTCTATATATTCTTTAAGCTTTTCTTTTATTATAAAATATATATAATAAGCCTTAATTAATTATAATAGCTTTATTTTAATATCCTTATAGTAATCTAAGAATTAATCTACTTAGTTATATTTAATAAGTTTTTCTTCCTTAGCTATACTTATAACTAACTATATAAATCCTTAGATATATACTTTTAAGGGAGCCTAGCTAATTACTTTTTTTTATAAAATCTATTATACTAGGTCTTCTTTTTACTTTTTTAATAGTTTTTAGAATAATTCTATTATCTTATAGATATTTATATATCCTTAAAGCTAACTATATAAGGTTAAACGCGAGATATTATAGGCTATAGCTAATAAGTTAATTATATTCTATTTAATTTATATAATTATACTTTTAATTAGATATTTATAATCTTTATCTATTTAAGAAAATATATTAAAGATTTTATTTAATTTACTAAAGAATTAATAATATTATAGTTAATTTCCTTAACCCCTTCTTTGGTGAGGGGTAATATAATACCAATTATCACGATGACAAAAAGGGGGTTGTGGCGAGACCTAGGTGCCCCACTCTATCCCCAGCAGCTGAAGCATGGTCTGTCAACTTGAGGCTGTTCAATGTAAGTAGTCAGCTGTGGTGTTCGAGTTTAGTATGTTCTGTTTCCCTTTTCACCTTAGTCTTCCCGTCGCTATTGTAAACTTGACTGCTGCTCGCACTGCCTCTACGTTAGGTGTCTATTTGGGCCTGTCCGATGCCGACTCTCTACCTAGAAAGAAGGAAAGGTTTCCCAATATGCTTTGTCCCGCTTGTCGCATGACCTCATATTCGGTGTCCTATCTTAAGCATCGGAAAAGGAAGTGCTCTATCGTCTCTGGTGCGCGTCTATACTTATATATGTCTGACTCTGTGGCCCCTATTTTGCTTAGGTAATTGTTGATCCTTGCTATTCTTGTATGAAGTTGCGAGAGTATGTTGGCTTCTCGTCTTTTTAGGTTGTTATAAAGCGCTTTTGTATGCTTGCCCCGTAGGGCTTGGTTGACCCGCTTGGAGTACCGCCTACTCTGTCGGGTAGTCTTCGTTGCTGGTGCAGCTGCGCTGCTGCTACTAGCCTGGTCCTGGTAGAGCGAGCCTGGTATGGCAGTGATTGCGGCGTGTATTTTGCTCTGGTTGCTTTCTGCGCTTGTCTCTTTGCCTTGCGGCCGATGGCGAGGTTATTGTCCCGGGATGGTATCTATACTATTCTGACCCTGTTACTTCCCTTTCCTAATCGTTTAATGTGCTTATAGATCTGTCGGATGGTGATCTGACCGGATTGCTGCTGTGGTCGTGCGATTGCTTTTAGTGATGACTGGCTGCTTGATAGCACCGTGAGTTCTCGATGTTGCAGCTCATTGGGCATGCAACGCAACGCTATCGCTATCGCCTCTAGCTCGGCCGTTGATGAAGCAACACTGCGGAGTAGAAGGTGTTGTGTTGTTGAAAGGTCTAAGTTACATGTATCTGAGAGGAGCACAGCTCCTCACATAGTGTCCACATCCCAGCCACCAGCAGATCGGACCATCTTAGTCATACGGTCTCAACAGCCGTGTATGGGTTCTGGCCGTCTCGCGACCCGAGGGTGACCGAGTATCTGGCTACTATCTTGTCTGTCTGGTCCGGTGATCTATATGCTACGATGCTACCTATACCTACGATCCCTTCTCTGTCGGAAGCACTGGTCACGATAATAATGTCGTTGGCGCTTTTGGCTGCTGTTATCGCCGCGTTATGATCAGCCTTGCATACCGTCGACACACGGCTGTGCCACGGTGGCACCGTGTAAGCCTGGATCGTTTCTATCCGCTCGATACCGCTCCCTTTATGCGTAAGTGCTAGTCGCTTCAATGGTGATATGTATCTTCGACTCACTGATGCCCGGAGTATTACGAGCGGATGCGTCTTTGGCAGGGCCTTGATGTTGATGTATGATCTCGAGCCTGCCTGGGCGTGTCGCTCGCCTACTGTCTGAAAGCTAGCTTCTGCTTCCGCCACTGCTGTCGCGACCGTTTGAAAGACGCCTGTGATGGCTTGTGCCCCTATCTTCTGAGCCCTGTTGAGCCAGGTTAGCTCTCTTTTACCTTGTGTATGCGATTAGATGGCAGAGGCGTAGTCCATGGTCGGCGCAACGGTCGCCACGAAGAGCTGTCTAGCCGTATGCGGGGATAGCATCTTCAGTCTCCTTAAGCACATGGCCGCCGAGAGACCCTTGGTGATAACCTTAGCTATGTGCTTCTTGAATCTAAGCTTCGTGTCTATGACCTCTCCTAGGATCTTGGCCTTCTGCTTCGGTTTGACTTTTTCCCCCTTGATCGTAAATGGTGTGTGGCTGGTGCGCTCGGCGACGCGTGTGAAGTGCACGATGGTTGCCTTGTCGCACTCAAACGTCGCTCCACTACGCCTCTCCCACGCTAGTGCACAGTCGATGATGGTCTGTATGCCGTCTCTGTTTGCTTCTGCCGTTGGACCTGTGACCCAGGCTGAGTAGTCGTCAACGAACGCGATCGAGCCTCCCTTTGAATCTATCCTACTCTGCACTAGGTCTGCATTGAAGTAGAGGAAGAGAACTGGCGACAGCGGTGAGCCTTGCGGGAGGCCCGCCTGCGGCAGCTCCTGTAGCGTAGAGGTGTAGCCGTTCACCGTGATGGTGACCCTGCGGTCCGAGTCGAACGCATCTATCCACTTGACCAGTTTCTTGGGTATACCTCGTGCTTCCAGCCTCTGCATCAGCCTGTCCTTGATGTTGAGACTGTATGACTAAGGTGGTCCGATCGGAGGGTCCTCATACATGTACGACCGGCCGTATGATATATCACGTGATCTTATTTGTACGGCCGGTCGTACATGTATGAGGACCCTCCGATCTGCTGGTGGCTGGGATGTGGATACTATGCGAGGAGCTGTGCTCCTCTAAGACATATGTAACTTAGACCTTTTAATATCACTGATAATTATTCGCTTCATTAGGTTATGATCCCGGAGGGCACCATCTTCCTCTAACCGCGAAGCTGAGTGTTTTCTATCTTCCTTTCCACTTTTCCTTGATAGCGCAAGAAGTCGAAAGACTTTCTTCCACTGCGCATGCATATTCAGCTTACCTGGAGCTACCTCCTTTGGATATTTCGTGGAGCTTGCAAATCAGCTGACAAGATATGTCTAGAAATATCTCTAGAAGGAGCCCTTGACCCCTCCGTCCAAGACACCGAATTTTAATTATTAATCCTAAATCACTGAGGGGCTCTTAGACTACAGGCTGGCTGGCGAGCTGGCAGACCTGGGCCAGCCCCTGAGTCTGTCAGTCTGGGATTGTTGAAGCTCCTAGTCGGGCGGTCTATGGTAGGACTGGTGGCCTAACTTCGAGCCGCGAGATGAATGGCATGACGCGAAACTCACCTGTTAAGACGCGTGGCGTCCCGATAATGCTGTTCATAGTAGATGCAGGCAGATGTGGCTACCTGGGTAATAAGCGGGGACAAAAACGTAAGGGAAACCGCAAGGATCCGCATCATGAGCGCGAGGATCGAAGCAGCGAATATGGCATCTGATATGGCTGCACAGGCATACATATTCAAGAACGACGACATTGCCTCTCTCTGGCGAGATTCGCTACGATGGAATTTAAGCTGAGGAGCGGGTATGTCCGTCTTGCTGGATGCCGCGGGCGCGGAACTCAGACCGGGCACTCGTATCATGGGAGCTAACGTGTTGGCCTGGCATGGTTTCGAACTTGGCTGGCTCTTTTCATTTTGTAGATGCGGCCCAACTCTCTCTACACAAACAGGAGATGGCTCTGGACTGTACATGGCAGGCAACCTCCCTCTAAGCCCAGCCCAGGCCTGACCACGAATTCTCTGCCGGGTATCCCGAGGCTACCCTGGATGCTTCCCGATGACCTGGGTCTGCCCAGGACTGCCTCCGTCTTCACACATGAGCTGTCAGCCCACCTGCATGGCGACCCTCTCCACATTCACATGATCGCTCCATGTCAATGGCGTGCTGACCAAGTATGGACATCATTGTAGCATCGCAATAGCTGCTGAACTGTCCATATCCTTACTAATCAAACCGAGCTCCTGGCAGTGTCCGCGTTGTTTGCTTCTGGCTCATCATACAGGGGTTGCGGAGGCCTGTAATATTGTCGAGCGAGGAACCAGTTTCCAAGCGTAATTAGCCCACAGACTCCGATACAGGCCGATGCCCAGTTC
Organism: Fusarium paranaense; assembly: GCA_027886155.1. NCBI lineage: Eukaryota > Fungi > Ascomycota > Sordariomycetes > Hypocreales > Nectriaceae > Fusarium > Fusarium paranaense. The sequence goes on from RZGL01000068.1 coordinate 110,182, forward strand.
ATGCTCGAGGGAGTGACCGGGAGAAATATGGGAAAATTAGTGATGATCGCAAGAACAAACATGTAGCACAAACTCATGATGTTGATAACTGTCCCGCATCGTCCTAAGTGAAAGCTGCGACTCTCTGGGAGGGAGGCACGTCCTCGCACCAGGAGCAGAAGAATAGGTATTCCGTAAGAATTGACAAAGAAAAATGCAGCCGCGCCGAATAATGCATTCAACACAGTGGAAGGACCGAACAGCAGTAGGCTGACCAGGCAGAAGAGCCCTACGGTAACCATGACGGCTCGTGCTGGAACCTCGCGTTTGTCCACTTTGAGGAGCCAGCTGCGACGGTGAAGCCCACCGGTCTGCGCAAACGACCAGATCAACCGGCTGCAGGTGTAGACCATGGTGATGCAAGCGAAGACGTGATAGTATGCATAGATGGCCGCGACGAACATGATGAAACCCTGGCTTGGCCAGGCGTCCCAGCAGATTTGAATGAATGCGATCCCTGCTCGGGGTTCAAGAAGATTCTCCGGTTTGGACAGACAGAAAAGAACGCCTGTGATCATGATGAATGTAGATATGATGTTCAAGGCTGTCGTGCCAATCATAACTTTGGGCACTTGAATGGCTGGCCGGGGCATCTCGTCGGAAGCGTGCGCTGCAGCGTCGAAAAGGCCGATTGCAGTAGAACCCGGGAGGAGACTAATCAAAAAGACGATGGCTTCTGAAGACCAGCCGGTATAGTTGCGAACGTTGATGAAAACTGTAGCCGCAGAGGCCTTGGGCGATGCCTTGACCAGCAGCGATACTAAGATAACGATAATAGCGGCGTTGAGTATAACCATATTTGGGAAGGTGAGCTTTGGAAGGATCCTGATTCCCACCGTGTTGAAATAGAGGGCGAGGGCCCCCATACCCACCACAATGAGATATACCTGCCATAGCTCGCCAGTGAGAGATTCAGATAGGACTCCTAAGGCAAGTAGGAATTGACCGCCGATGACAGATTGGCCAACCAGCCCAAATAGCCAGCCCCAGAAGGTAGAGATACCGGCCCAATAGGTCAAGACTCTGGATAGCTTGGGGGGTGCCAGCTTTGAAACCCAGTAGGCCTGCCCTGGTGACCATGGTTCAGTAAAGGTTCATTGCTGATACGAAGAATCTGTGACGAACCTGATGTGTGGGGATAAACGGAGGCAAGTTCCGCAAGACTCAAAGCAACCATGAGCTGGAAGAAGGCGGCGACGGTAAAGGCCCAAAAATAAAAAGGACTCCCGCCTACTCCAATCACGAGCTGGAGGGTTGAGCAGATAGCGAGTGGTGATGCTGATGATGACCAATGGACGCCAACGGCAGCAAGAACATTAAATCGATTGCGGTTGAGGTGGACTGTCTCGGTACCAGTCTCGACTGTGTTGATAACGGGGCTGTCAGCCTCCCTGCTGGGACGCGGTAGCTTGACATCCTCTTCGACAGCCGTCTCGTATGCTGTCATTTTGGTGCGCCCGGAGCGAGTCGTTAGGGGCGGTGGTGTGCTGAGGTCTCAGGGTCAGCTCGAGAAGTGCGTCGGTAGACTGCAATTAACATGACATAAATCAAAATGGAAGCGGGGTGCCATGGATCCTCTTGTCCTCTTTAGGGAATGTGAGGCGCTGAGAGCTGAGACAACAGACTTCCTCGGGCTTCCGCGGGTTTCCCCCGCGTTTCTTATCTAAGCGCTACGTGACATCTCTGAGGCACACATGAAGAGCGGCAGTTGGATGCGGAACAAGCGTTCTTTTCATTTACTGAATCCCGATGGATTCCGGGATGCGACGGCACAGAGCCCGACGTCTTTGGATCCTCGCGTCAGTGCCGATTACCGATGGCCGGATTCCATCAGACCTTTGGTGTTGAATCGATGACCTCGTTCTGCCCAACCCACAATCGGCACGGGACCATTCAATGTCATCTTAAACGCCGAAGGGAAGGTAGGAAACAAAAATCTATGAAATCAAGACTAAGTTCAATGTAGGAGAACCCTTACTAGTACAATCTGAGCTGAATATATCAAGGATGGATTTCTTACTCTCAGTCCTTACTTAGGTACTCCAGTGATCAACTTAAGTCTTCATTGCACACTACCTTGAAGAGGGAAAGCTCCTTTATGACTTCTGTGATACGTTCCAGACGATTCGACTGTCCACAAGCCTACTGACTTACCGCATGACATCACACACACCTCGTTCCAAGTATCTCTGTCAAAAGACGTACCAGGGTCGTAAAACCTAAGTATTACATCTGTCTTCCGCGGGTCGTAGTAATCTACATCTACAGACTAACTATAATACCCATGAACTCCTCAAAGGCTCCAGCGGCGCGGTCGATATGTTCCTCAGTGTGCGCAAAGTTTAGTGCCAGAAAGCCCCTATGACCGATGTAAATGCCCTTGCTGAGCATGAAATGATAGAACAGATCACGGTGGGTGTCACCGTCAGACGAGATCCATCCCACTCCCAGAACGCTGCCATAGCCAGCAATAACGGCAAGTTTCTGCGAAGGGTCCTTAGCGGCCAGCGTTGACTTGAGGTGATCACGGAGCTTGTCACCCAGGGCATTCAGCGCCTTGAGACGCTCCGCAGTCAGGAGCTTGGTGGCGACGGCACCAACCTTTGTGCTGAAGACATTGTTGTTGAAGGTGCCTGAATGATGCAGATGAGTGGGCGAGTGCGGATCGAACTGTGCCATGATGTCGTTGCGCCCACCAAAGCCGCCGAAACTGAAGCCGCCTCCAAAGTGCTTCCCGATAGTGGTCATATCCGGGATCACGCGGAACTCAGACTGAAGGCCACCGTAAGCAAGCCGGGAGGTAATGGTCTCGTCGAAGATCAGAATGGCGCCGATGCGGGTTGCCGTCTCGCGGAGATATTGGAAGAAGGATACGTCGCCGAGTCTGGCGCCACCAACACCCTGCATGGGCTCCACAAGAATGACGCCGATCTGCTCGGCCCCAGCGGCCTCCAGTGCCGAGCGAGTCTTTTCCACGTCGTTGAAAGTCCCGAAGACATAGTCGTGGTTAACATTGAGGGGACTTTTTTCAATTCCATATGAGAAAGACATGCCCCCGCCGTGATATCCGTTTCTAAAGACAAGAACTTTGGAGCGGCTGGTGAAGGCCAGAGAGGCGGCGACGGCGAAGATGTTGGCTTCCGAAGCTGAGTTGCAGAGCCTGATTTTGTCCATGCTCGGGAATCTCTCCACAAGCAGCTTGGCCAGTTCGGCCTCCGATGGATGCGGAGAGCCATAGCTGAGGCCCTCCTTGGCCGTCATGTCAATGGCGGCGATGATATCGGGGTGTGAGTGGCCACAAATGCCAGCGAAGTACTCCGACACAAAGTCCAGGTAGACGCGGTTGTCTACCGAGGTGACTTCTGCTCCCTGGGCCTTCGCGATCACCAAAGGGAACGGATCCTGCGCAAGCGTGGCTCTTGTAGTGCCTCCAGGGAGATACTCCGTGGCCCCATGAATGACCTTCTTCGAAGCGCTGTTGTCCTTCTCATAGCGACTGAGGTATTGGCTGAGGAGGGCTTGCACTGTTGTGGAAGCACCTCCGTTAGTTGCGGAACCCATGTTATGATGTTCTAAGGCTGCGAAAGCGTGAGAAAGTGTGACGATCAATGGAAGAGGAGTCACTGTTGAGATGAAGTCGGCGTCTGAGCTCGCCAACCGCTAGAGACAGATCATACCTATTTAAACCAAGAACCTCTAGCTTAGATGTCCCCCCTTCCGGTTGCATGTGGTGGATTTTCAAGGCGAGACGGGATGCCGACCCGATACATGGCCTCTATCTAAGCGCACTGGCCACGAATCGGCAGCTGTGGGGTGAAGCCGAAATCCAGGCTCGAAGAACCCCGCTGTTCTGCGGGCCAGTCACGCCCTATGAGCATCCATTCAAGGACAGCACTACAGGAGTCCCAACTGAAGGTCAAGCACAGGCATAATGAGAGCACATAAGTTTGCTTCGTTCTCGCGGTGCGATTGGCTTTTGCAGAAATGCTCGAAGGATACTGGTAAGGCTACTTTCAGTTAATCAAAGGGAGGCGTTACCATAGGTACGAGCAAATTTGAAAGCGCTGGCACGGAGTCCTTAGAAGATTCGCTTCGGATCAAACTTGGATGCCGCTGCGTCCCAGTTTCGTCCCCAAAATCTCTGACTCGAGCCAAAACTTGGTCCTGATCCTGCCTGGATGACTCAATTCCAACACGCGAAAGTATATTGACCGTTGCCCGTGTGCCGCCAGGAGAGGCTCACACTTTCGCTTTAACCCACGTGCTTCGCCTATTGGGTAATTGCTCTGCCCAATTGTTTTGCCTTTGCCGTGTTGTGGAGAGTCACACTATCGCGACGCCGCGGACACCCGGCGCTTAGATTTTCCAGAAAGCACTCAGCCTCGGCCCTTTTGGGTTCCCTCATCCCGCCTCCGCCTGACTGACGGTATTACTCCAAGTATGACGGGGCATGGAAAGCGGTTCAACGTTCAGCAAACCCCATGGGCCGAAGCTACCAAAGCCGCGGCTTTCCCCAAACGGGCAACTTAGAGTGTCTGGTGTCATGGTGCCAAAGGAGACGTAACGTCCGTCACCCATATCCTAGACACCCCAAAGGAGGATGTACAAACCGGTGGTAATCGGCCCTAACAATGATACCAAGCGTGTCGATTAGTCTGTGACCACATCTTATGAGCAAAGACGTCCAGCTGATATAGAGATAGACAAGGGTCGATACTTAGGATAACATCATGGCGTTCGTCTCTACGCGGGCGACAAAGCCATCGTGGTCGGACGTTGGTAATAAAGAGCCAGGGACCCCGTGTCCCACGTGACACCATCACCAGTCTCGAAGGTCGTGGAGACAAGGAGGAGATTCCAGGGGTAGACTAGCTCGCTCATCTTGATCATACGACGTGGCAGACGGCCCGGAGTCCCGGACAATAAAGCGGACGCCTCGGCGAGGGCCGGGCCAATGAGCGGAGCTGTACCCCCGGTGGACGCACACGCTCGTCGGAGAAGGAGGAATTGGAGGATCTGGAAGCAGGATAACTTATGGGCAGCCGCTCCTACTGACACACTCCACAGCGCTACTCTTAGATAGCAAGTCTTGGAGACATTCCCCGCAATGGGAGGCCAAAGGACTAGGCGCGGGTGTGCCTGAAAGGGGAACTGGTGCGCCTAGATCAGACGGCCTCGTTTTGCGGGGAAAGCACGCCTCGGTCCGAACTCTTTACAACTGGTTACCCCGTGCCCGTATACGGCGCCCGCGGCGTCCGAGCAGGAGTATGGGCGCAACAAGATAAGCTTTGCGAGAAAACACTTGCGATTAAGAAGATATGGAACCTGTACCGTTGTCCCTCAAAGTCTTGACCGTGGAACACCCATAAATTGGTCGACAGGTTAGCGATTGTCTTGTACGCAGTACATGAATCAACCTGTCGAACAGCATGACCGACCTGACCCATCCCGAGCAACAGCCAACCCTAGGGCAGGAGTTAGCCTCTCGAGATACCGCCTCTCTCGCAGTAAGAAAGCCGTTTACATTATCTCTTCTCCCTCCCCAACGCCGCCCTTTGCTTACACGAAGCGTTTCAACAGGCTAAACTGCTCGCTTCCTTGTTGCCAAGTCGGACGCTGCTTGCAGGGTCTGCCTCCTACGAGTCAGCCCGTCAAGCATATTGGAGTCGACACCAGGCTGATGCTCAGCCGTCGTGCTTTTTTCGCCCCGAGACAGCTGCCGAGGTGTCACTGGCACTCATAGTACTGCAGCATGCACAGTGCCCCTTTGCTATCAAGTCCGGTGGCCACGGGAGGTTTCTGGGAGAGTCTTCGATTCAAGGCGGTGTCACAGTCGATCTCAAGAACCTGAATCACATCAAGCTTTCCGAGGACAAGACCACTGTCGAGGTTGGCCCTGGAAATACATGGCTTGATGTGTACTCTGCTCTCGAACCACTGGGTCTCACTGTTGTTGGCGGCCGAGCTGATACCGTAGGAGTCGGTGGTTTCATTCTCGGTGGTAAGTGAATATAATCAGCAGAGTCTGCAACGTGTCTGACCAGACTATATTTTAAGGAGGAATATCTTTCCTTTCAAACAAGTACGGCTGGGCGACCGACAACGTCGAGACCTTTGAAGTCGTTCTTGCCGATGGTCAGGTGACAACAGCGAGCCCGTCTAAGAATCCCGACCTCTACAAAGCGCTCCGAGGAGGCGGTGCGAATCTTGGAGTTGTTACCTCCTTCAAACTTCCCATCCGAGCGGGGGGAATCATGTGGGGAGGAGGGAGATACTACGTCTTGGAGCATCGAGACGCGCTTCTTTCGACCTTTTGGGACTACGGGCATGACAATACCCGTAATGTCGACATGTCTTTCATTACCACAGTCTTTCACCACGAAGGCCAGTGGTTTTGGGGGTCCGATCTGATGTATCTTAAACCTGAAGTCCCGGCCGACAAGCCCATCTTCAAAGACATTCTCAAGATCCCAGCTGTCCTCGACCATACCACCATCACTACCCAGACGGCTCGAACCATAGATATGGGGTCTCACTTTCCCGAGGGAATGAATAACGCCTTCAGGACCTTTTGTACCAAAGTCGACAAGCGAATTGTCAACTTCTACTTTGATACTTGGATGGCCGAGACCCAGGCCAACGTGGAGACGTCAGGAGCGAAAATGCTACTAGCCGACTGTCAGTTCATTACGGCCAATGTCGTCGAAGCGATGGGCCGCAACGGAGGAAACTCGCTCGGACTGTCCGGCACCGGGCCTTTCTTGATGATGCTCATGCAGCCTTGGTGGGCTGACGCCGGCGATACCCCGGGGATCATGAGGGCTCTGAAGAACACAGAGGCGAAGGTGCGAGCGGAGGCAAAGCGGCTCGGCGTTGAACATGAATACGTCTACCTGAACTACGCGAGCCCGTACCAGGACCCTTTCAGCAGCCTGGGGCCCGATGGAAAAGAAGAGCTGCGAAAAGTGGCCACGAGGTATGATCCCAAGGGAGTTTTTCAGCTATTGAGACGATCTGGCTTTGATTTGGCGGGACCTTTCAGTAAGGAAGGAACCGACGAGGAGATGTAGTTGGTGCCGAGAAGCGAGACTCGCGTCAACGTCACTGTTGTTTTGTCTGAAGAAAGTGATATCTCGATGGGAGTCGTGTTACCGCAAACAAGCACGCCTGACCTATGATTTCTGAAGCCACGCATTGTGCAAATGTCGGATACCAAGAAGCATACACCCCTCGGTTTTCATGGAAGCAAGCACAGATGTCACAATAACCATGAAGACCGGAATGAAAGCTACATTGATTCAATCAAGAATGCTCATCCTCAAAGCAATGGCGGTGGTTGGAGCATCCTGATGGGTCCATCGAAGGTGAAATACCGTTGAAGGCGGGAGAAGACCTGTTCCGGGTCGTACTTCCTCGAGACCTCGTTCAAGAAATGCACGCTTTCCTCTCCATAGCTGGCATAGACGTCCTGGAACTGAGACGCATAATTCATGTAAAGGAAAGACTTCTCAGCTCCCATCTCCCGGGCCTTCTGCTCCGTCTTGCTGATGATCCTCTCCATACCCCGGTATATCTTGTCGTCATCAGCCGGATTGGCCCATCGTGGCACAGGGTTGTAGAGGAGCCATTTCTCCTCCAAAGGAGCCAGACTGAGAACGTTGCCGCCATTCTTCTTCATGTTCTTCAGCATGCCGGCCGTCATGATTTGAATGTCGAATGCAGGGTGGAAATCCTCAACCTTGCGCAGGTCTTCGCACTCTGCAACGAATGTGCGCACGAAGAACTTCGCAACTTCCAAGTTCAGCTTCCTGGAGAGCGCCCAGTAGCTGTTGCGAAAGTTCCTCGGCGTGCGACTCGTGAGATCGATCGTGTGCTCGGCATGGGACCTGAGGCAAGTCTCATCTCTCACAGCTGGGATGGCCATGAAGTCTGCATAACCTGGTGGGCTCACCACCGGGGCGCAGTATTGAAGATCATTGGCAAAGTACCACTTTCCATCCGCTAATCCAAAGTTCAAGATGAAGGATATCTTTGGATCCTTCTCGCTCTCTCGGCCGTATTTGAAACAGGCGTCGAAGATGCGGTCCATCTCATGATATTCATGCGCTACCAAACCACCCCACATGCCGTAGTAGGGGTAGACTTGGAGCTTGAAGTCCGTGACGATCCCAAAGCCCGGCTTTTGGCCGCGAAGGGCTTTGAACAAGTCGGTATGCTCGGTTGGACTGACATTAACGATCTTGTCATCAGCGAGGACAACCTTGTAAGAGGCGACATTGTCGCACGCCCATCCATACATGTTAGAGAAGAAGGAGATCCCTCCTACAGGTTCCAAAAGTCAGCTGTGAGGGCATTTGCAGGCCGCGCAGGTTGACATCGAACTCACCGCCGAGTAACAGCCCTCCGACGCCCACTCAGAATCCCGGCCACCGACTACTGTGAGACCTAATGGGTCGAGAGCGGTGTAAACGTCTAGCCATCGATTTCCGGGCCCGACATGAACCACAGTCCTGTTCTTTGCAATGCGGATCTGATTCAGCTTCACAAGATCGATGAGGATCCCATTGGCGCTGGAAGCCCCAGCAAAGGAAGCATGACTCCCGCTTTTGACGGCGAATGGGCAGCCGAACTGCCGTGCGATGGAAACGACAGCGGAGACGTCCGAAGCTGACTCAGGCTGGAAGATGCAAAAGGGGGTGACCTCGGATTGCTGCTTCGACCGGAGACCAGCCTTCGCCCGGTGGTACTCGGCATCCGTTGGGAAGTGGGTTTTAGCTGGACAGAGGCCGGCGAGCAGCTGGGTCTGAGGAATATGGATCAGGAATTGATGATAAGGAAGAATTTCTCGAGAGCTTTACTGCTGCTTCGATTACTCCATCTTCCCCCCCCGAGGGCCGCGCTGAAGTGTGAGTGAGCGTCATGGCATTTGTGATGAAGCAACACTGCGGGAGTAGAAGGTGTTGTGTTGTTGAAAGGTCTAAGTTACATGTATCTGAGAGGAGCACAGCTCCTCACATAGTATCCACATCCCAGCCACCAGCAGATCGGACCATCTTAGTCATACGGTCTCAAGAATTTGACTATAGTAAAGTTCAGAATCGGGGGTCTTCGCGGGATTGCAACTGATTACTCTAGAGGCTGCTGGCTCTTATAGTGGCGGCTTTCTGCCGTGTCGTCTTCCTGTCCTAAGCTCTAGAGTCAAGCGGGGGTCTACGGGGGCCATGCCGGCGATAGCCGGGATGAAGGCCGAGTCCCCTTCTAGGCCCTTAGAGGTACCAATCCAGGACCAAAGACTGCGGGGGAATCCTCGTATCTAGCCGCTATCTCCTCCAAAAGGGGTAGCAGCGCCATGGCCGAGGCCTCCGCAGCAATCAAAGATATCGAGCGAGCAGCTATTTCAAGGAGATAATGTATGCTACATGGGGTGCCGATGTCAGAATTGCTTCATTCTTCATGCACGGACTGCGAGACAAGCCGATAGTCATTGTCCCCAGCTTCTCAACAAATCTCTCTCTCCCTCTCTTTGTTCTCTATCAACCCCGAGCGGTCAAGCACTGACAGTCTATGCAATGGCCAACCACGAGAAGTCAACCAAGGCGGCAGCCTTACTCGACAAGGTGTTGCAGCAGTATGTCGCTTCCAACCCCGAATCGGGAGCACTGAACGCTAAGGCCTCGAAATTCATGCCCGCTAGCAACACTCGCGCCGTGTTCGTTTACGAGCCCTTCCCCTAGCCATCAAAAGCGAGAGAGACTGTCGCATCACGTCCGAAGACGGCGTGGAGCATGTTGATTTCGTTTCCGAGTACTTCGCTGGCATGTTCGGCCACTCGCACCCGGAAATCAAGGCAGCTCTCCATGAAGCCATCTCATCTGGGTTCAATCTCGGCGCCCCGACCAGGGTGGAAGCGGAGCTGGCGGAGGCCATCACGTCTCGATTCCCGAGCATGAATATGCTGCAGTTCTGCACGTCCGGCACGGAGGCAAACACGCTGGCGCTCGCCGTCGGGCTCAATTTCACACATAAAAAAGGTAGAGCTAGCAGCCTGAATCTACTGAACAGCATATGGGCAGCGTTAACTGAATTTCACTCCTCGAATGTTCTCGTGTTCCAGGGCAGCTACCATGGCAATACCCTTTCATTCAAGAAGCTCAACCCCCTGATTCTCCCCCGCTAGTTTGTTCTGGCGCCGTACAATGACATCGACGGAACGCGGGCCAAAATAGACGCTGATGTAGGAGTCATTCTCGTGGAGGCAATGCAAGCCGCTGGGGGCATGATCCTAGGGAGCAGAGAGTTTCTGTCCTTTCTGCGAGAGGAAGCTACTCGGATCGGTGCGGTGCTCATCTTTGATGAAGTCGTGACGGGCAGGACAAATGTAAATAGCCTCCAGGGCCACTACAGTGCCATCCCCGACATGACTACTACCGGCAAGGACTTCGGCGGCGGACTGCCGTTTGGAGCGTACGGCGGCCGGAGGGAGATCATGGAAACACTGGACACTAGGAAGGAGAACAGCCTGCACCACTCGGGCACCTGGCACAACAACATTTTCACCATGTCCGCCGGTCTGGTCGCATGCAAGCTTCTGTCGGAGGAGAACATTGAAAAGGCGAACCGCTTGGGCGGAAAACTGCGCGACGGTCTGGATGAAATCCTCAACGGGCCGAACCCAGGAAAGGCTATCGTGAGGGGCTTCGGTAGCGTGGCTGGCCTTGCCTTCCTCGGCCCTGATGCTGCGGCGTTGCAGTCGGCTTTCTGCTTCTTCTTGCTGACCCGCGGGGCCTACATTGGTCACAGGGGCTTTTTGTCTTTGAACATGATGCATGGGGAGGAGCATATCCAGCAGGCCCTCGAGGCAGCCAAGGAGTTCGTCCAGGTAGCTTTCTAAGTGAGAATAGATGCATGGATAAGAAGTCATCGGGCACCGTCTGAAGCGCGGCAGAAGTCCACTCGCTTGTACATAAGCCAGATGATATTGTGTGATGGAGGGTGAATGAAGGGTCGAGATGATGACGGACTTGCCACACTCAACCCATCAGACGGATCAAGCGGCAGCACACCTTGGTCCCGAATCACAGTCCCGAGTCATCTCCAGTAGATGTGCCACTTCACCCTCCCCCGCACATCGGCGCCTATGCCCGCGGCGAGCATAGGCGCCGATGTTCCCCAATAGGGCAATCCCCAACACCTGAGCGCCGGGTGGTATTATGTGGTACCGGCCGAGGGTCTGATGAGGCCTTCGGAGCCCGTGGACTGGGCTTTATCTAGCCGCAAGTCAACCCTTCAGCCAAGCTCAGTTGTTCGAAGGTTAGATCAGCTGGCTGATCAGGCGACGTAAGAAAAGCCCGTTCCCTCCTGCTCATCCGTGACTAGCCATTGGTGGTGTGCACCACTTTGGCTGGGGCCGTCGATGCCGCTAAATGGGCCGAGAAATGCTTGTGCTATCTAAGCGCTGTTATCTGCAACTTGACCATGTGTCCCCCCTTTTGGGAATCGCTAAGCGTTGTTTCTGCTCTACCTGATCATTGATCGTGTTAAAGCGAGCGAGATGCGTGAGAGTCGGGCCCATGCGAACACTTTGGACAGAATTAATCGCGCGAAAAATGGTGTCTATAGATGTACTATAAGTGAGGCTGGCTATTGAATGCCTTTGCTCGTTTCATCCAACAATATTGCCGTCAATCTGCTGCCCTGTGCACGAACAACTGCGGAAATGGGATCTGTGACGCGAGACCCAGTCGACAAGCTCGCCCAGGCGCAGCTCAAGTACGAAGAGGAGCAGCAGAGAAGACTCCGAGACGACGGCCCGGCGCAGTTCATCGATGTGACCCGCTCCGATAAGTTCAAGCACTTCACGAACGACCCTTGGTTCGACCCCGACAGTCCTCCCCGAGGTCCCAGAATCTCCGACAATGATCATGTCCGCGCTGTGATCCTTGGCGCTGGCGTTGGGGCGCTGCTGTTCGCAAACGACCTCATCATGGCGGGCGTCAAGGCGAACGAGATCCTGCTCGTCGATGCAGCCGCGAGTTTCGGTGGAACATGGTATTAGAACCGGTACCCCGGCCTCATGTGCGACGTGGAAAGCGCATGCTACATGCCGCTGCTGGAAGAGATGGGCTACACTCCCAAGCACAAGTACCCGTACGGAGAGGAGTTGAGAGAGTACGCCGAGTTGGTCGCCCGGACGCTGGGTATTAATTCAAGGGCCCCCTTTCGGACCTCTGTGCAGTCGGCGTCCTGGGACGAGTCCGCTGGAGAATGGGTCATGTCGCTCGAGAAAACGACAAACAACGGAAAAGAGGTGGTTCACGTGCGCAGCGACTTTCTCATTCTCGCCGCCGGAATATTGGTGCATCCCAAACGGCCCATCGTTCCCGGAGTTAAGACGTTCAAGGGGCACATGTTTCATACGTCTCGATGGGACTATGTACCGTCGACGTCCGTGGCCAGCACCCTATTGATCCCGAAGATTTCGAGATGGTCCGAAGCCTGGGTAAGGGGTGGCAGCGCGCGCGACAGGAGAAGATGGCCGCTTTCCTCACGAACTCGCCGAAGCTGCTCGAGGTCGACCTCGTCCAGGATGGCTGGACCAAGTTTCCGACCTTCTCCGCCCTCGTTGGTAGCCCTAGGATGAAGACCCTGCCCCTCGAGAAGACGGCCGAGTATATCGCGGGGTTGCATGCGCTCGATCTGCCTCGTCAGGAGAGGATCCGCGCCCGGGTCGACGAATATGTCCAGGATCGGAAGACTGCCGAGAGCCTCAAACCCTGGTGCGCGGGGTAGTGCAAGCGCCCCGGCTTCCACGATGAGTATCTTGGATCGTTCAACCAGCCAAATATCCACTTGGTCGATACCCTTGGAAAGGGCATGGACGCCATTACCAAAATTAGACTTCGGGTTAGAGACCAGTCCTACGACGTAGATGTTATCATTTTCGCTACGGGCTTTGAGCCGGGGTCAGGGAAGCCCGGCCTCCCGCGCCGACATCACCGTGACAGGTCGCGATGGCCTCTCCATGGACGATAAGTGGGATGTGGGCATCGGCACTCTTCACGGTGTTCTAACGCGCGGATTTCCTAACCTGATCCTCCCGGGTGGTGCCCAGGCCGGCAGCACGGTGAACCAGGTCCACCAGATGGGCGTCTACGCCAACCACGTCGGCGCCATCATCACACAGGCGAGCAAGAGGGCAGGCCCGGGAGAGAAAATCGTGCTCGAGCCGACGAAAGAGGGCGAGGAGGACTGGGCGAGCCAGATCCTTAGCAGGGCGCACGGCCTAGCAGGCCTAATTCATTGCACCCCCAGCTACATGAGCGGGGAGGGCAAGATTACGACGCGCTCGGAGGAAGAGTCGGCGAAGGGTGCGCTGCGGGCCAACTGGACCGCGGGCATTCTCGGCTTCACTACGAAGATGAAGGCCTAGGAGGATGCGGGAGATTTAGCTAGCCTCGACGTGCGGGTTATGCCTTGGAGCGGCACGAGCGAGGGCGCAAGGCTAGAGGTAGTGCTAGGCTTCTGCTAAACAGCCTAAATATATTTAATAGTCACTAAAGCGCAGGTTAGAAATGAGTCCAAGTCGTGACTCAAGTATTAACTGGGCAGGCTAAAGGACAACTCCCCTCCTTTGAACTAGGGATACCAAGGTTCCCTAATCAGTTACACACCCGTTAATAATCGACCCAGCGTGCCAGCTCTTAGTGGGCGTGCTTAGCCTCTTCGGCTATAGATAGCGGGGGAATATTTATTTATTTATTTATTTATTCATTACGCCCGGCGGCTTAAACCAACAGGGCACCAATCATTAATATACCCATACATTTCTCAAATTGTATCCTTATCTCCTTGAGCCCATACCGTGCCCGCTTATTGCTTGTTCTTCCTTGCCTATTCTCTCTCTGCGGATTCGCGTGGTTTAGTAGCGTCATTAACGAACTAGCTTGAAGCCTATTCTCCAAGTGTTCAGTGTCCTATCTACGGCAGCTAAAGCGGTGTTCGCTTTTATTGGCACGGGGTGAGGGTCAAGTGAAGTCGGGGAAATAGTTGGTTAGTGGGGAGGGTTTTGGAGGGGAGGGGTTCCTCTCCCCTCCCGGGGGAATAGCCCATATTAATGTGTTACATAAGCCCGCGCCCTCTAATTGGTCAAGCACAGGCCAACCTATCCCCTAGACTGACCTAAGGTGCAATTGGGGTACTAATAGGGGTCTGATCTAATTAAAATAGCCGATATCAAAGGTACTTTCTTCCCTACCTATTTTAGCCTATAATAGAAGTCCTAACAATCTTTCAAGTTATAAATCGCAATATTATACATATTATAGCCCTAAGCTAAGTACTTTCTAAGGCTATTCTTACTTTGGAGCTTATATATGCCCTAGTTCTACCGGGTTTCGTTAAATCTAATACCTTTGCACGCAAGGTAAGGGCCTTATTTCCCTCGCTAGACGAGATTATATTATAAAATAGGCATAAATATATCTCCCGACTAGTATCTCTTCCTAGACTTAGCTATATGCCCATAGTATTAGATAAGGCTATTTATAAGTGCCTGCCTTTACCTCCCTTAGGGTTTAAAGGAAGCCTATTTAATTGGTTGCTATAACTATATAATATAATTATTTATAATAGCTATATCTAAGAGAAAAGACTACGCGAGGTATCTCTAATTGCCCTTTTATATATAATGATTATAGTAAAAAGGTAAATAAAGTTAATTGCTAATATTAATAGCCCCTATCTTATTATTATATTCTGCCGCAAAGGATAAAATCCATATAGTTAGCATAGCCTCTATACTAAAATAATGCTTAACTTGCTATGCTTATAGCTTTGTGCTTATTGGCTGCTTATAAATATGAGTCTTAAACTTAATCTCATAGTATGTAGTTATAAGGAAAAGCATGAGCTTAGTATCCTTCCACGTGATATAATTAACCTAGAAAGCTAAGAGATATATTAATAGGGAAAATATAGCTAAAATAAGGCCCTAGGCATCATAGTTCTTTCTCACTTAGTTATTAGCTATAGGGATTGCCTTATAATAGTCCTAAGGCCACTATAGCTTACCCTTATTATCTTACTTCTTATGCTCTACGAGCTTAGCATTAATGCCGCTATTAATATATACTATACTTATAGCTATAATACCGCGTTGGCGAAGTATATAACATAGCTTTAGCGAGGAAAAGAGGTTATTTATAAAGATATAATAGGTAGTAATTGGCAGTAAGTTAATAAGGGCAATTACTATGCTTTATATCGGGTTAAGGGATCTATTAGCTAGCTCTTAGGGCTGCCGCCGCGTAATCTCGCTGGCGGCCAGGCTAAAAATCATATTTAGCATATAAAAGAGCCACCGTAAGAAAAAGCCGCCTTTAGCTATAACCCATACCTTAAAGCCTATTAGGTTAGGCTTTAAAGGTATTATAATAGTTAGCTTTAATCTTCCTATATAACTAATAATAGCCTCATCTACGGCCACATAGCTCCCCGGGCCCCAGATACGCATATAGGCGCCTTAGAGGCATAAAGAAAAGTTATTAACCTTCTAATAATTCAGGGGGTTATTGGTTTCTATGTGGTTAAGGCAATCTTTATCATAAATACGAAGAAAGCGGAATAGCTAGTAGAACTGACAAAGAGGGAAGAACTTAGCTATTAGATAGTTAGGTATTAAGTCACTTAGCGTAGGGACTCTCTAGTAGTCTTCTAGCTTTTCTTCCTTATAAAGACCTATATAAATTAAGATCGCAAGGAAGGTATATACTTCTAAAAGGTTTATTAGGTACTAGGGTATCTTCTTATTATGTTCTTTAGGGTTTATCGCCGCCGCCGCTATATTTATATAAGTCACCTATATATTAATAAGGGTTTTAAGCACAAATAGCTAGAAAAGCCAGGCCAGGTCTTCTATTAATGATATTATAATATATAAAATAGGTTACCGTTCTTTAAAGTTAAGAGGTTAAAAATTATAGCCTCTTATGGCCTTAGGCACCTCATCTAGCTTAGTTATGACCTTATCGCCTTCGCGCTACACATAGCTATTACTAACATAAATAAAGAGGTCAGGGTCATAGTCATTCCTCGCAACTTCTATTATTTATCATAATTAAGAATAATAGAACTGATTAAAGCCAAAATCATAGCTAAATTCGCCCTAATACAGTTCTATGACGCTATTATTCCATCTTAGTACCAAAGAAAAGTAGAGAACCTAACCCATAAATACAGAAAACGCACCTTAGGTCAGTCCAGGGGATGGTCCGCGCTGACATATTTATAGCCGGCTTTATGCCGCTTCCCTTTATAGAAATCAAGGCTCTTTATTATCCTCTTTCAACAATAGCTGTTAGTCACATAATACATCTGGGTCCCTCCTGGCGTAATTGCCATCTTGCTCCCACCAACCTTTAGTCCTCGATACCCCGGCTTTGGTAAGCCCTGCCATCAGTGACAAGACGCCAGACTGAAACAGTCCCGAGATGTGCGAGCAAGACAGACCGAGTAATAACGGCGTCGGTCAAGACCTTCGTCTTTCAATGCGGCGCAGCAAGGCGGGCTACTTCTGCTACCGGCTCCAGAAGAAGAAGTGCGACGAACGGAATCCGTCTGCACCGGCCGCACGTGGGCAAAGCTCCTGTATTCTTGGCCATCCGGAAAGGGGGGCGACGACGGCAACGGGGCCGGGAGTCCGAGTTTGCAGAGCGCATCAAGATGAAGTCCGGCGGCGTTATGGCCCATCGTCATGCCCCAGCTCCTGTTGCGTGGAGACGAGCCCGGGCCAATGCCGCGGATGGCGACGCTAGTCAACAAGCAAGAAAAAAAACAGCCACATAGGAACCCAGCTGGAGGCACCAAGAATACACAGTCACATTCATGGAACATGCAGGTCCGGGGGGACGGACGGACAAAACAAGCGAAGCCAAGGCTAGGGGGAGACCGTAGGTATGCAGAACCACACATTGTGCACGACGCACCGACTAAGCCAGCACAGAGCCACGAAGCAGGAGTCTAGGAGGAGAGCACAAAGAGAGTTCATTTCACTATACAGTACACACAAAAAGTGATCCTTTCTTCAACAGGAGGCACAAATAGATTAGACAGAACGGCGGGCTATTTAGGACAGCTGGTCCTGCTCCAACAGCAGGGCGAAGTGGGGCGTCGCGGTTCATCCTCGGCGCGTCGGCTGTCTGCAGATCCCGTCAACCGGGCATAGCTGCTGACATAACCATAGCGGCCACAACGGGTCCTCATATATGTACGACCGGCCGTACAAATAAGATCACGTGATATATTATACGGCTGGTTATATAAATAAGATCCGTTATATAAGCCCGCTAAGATATATAAGTAAGAGATCCTCTTCTTTATCTAATAAAGTAGCTATAATATATGAAATTAAATATAATAAGTAATTTAATAGGAGTATAGCTATTTAATAAATTATATATTATCTATTAGCGTTAGTTATACATAGCGAATAATGCTACCTAAGGCTATAAAGCATACTAAGATAATAATAATATTATAAGTAAATTAACTTAATATATAAGATATATAAGGCCAGGACTTCTTTATAGAAAGATACTTTTTATTCTTATATATAATACTATCTTAAAGATATATAATTATTATTAAGGCTAATATTAAAACCCTCCTAATATCCTAATCTTTATTAATAATACTATAACCCCAGCAATAAGTATACCTAGCAACTAATAGGTACTAGCCCCTATCACGAATAACCAGCACATAGAGGCACTAAGGCAATATAACTATAATATAATATTTCCCTTCGCGGTCTAATATTAATATATAGAGAATACCTTACCTATAGATAAGAGATTAATTAAGGTCTATCTTAGTATAAACCCCAGGGCTTATAAAAGAGCCCTTTTTACCTAATATCCTCCTTAGGGTTAGCTAATTATTATTAATTTAATAGCATAGGGATAAGAGGCTATGGGATAATAATATACCGCCTAGTTTAATAAGGCTCTTAACTAATAATATAACTATCCTCTCTCTAATATAAACCTAAGGTAAACTCATAGTATACTTAAAGCTCTTAATAAAGAGTACTGCGGTCTAAATTAGTATATATATATAGGCCTCGCGTGGCTAATACCTATTATAGGGATAATAATATATTTACTTACTCTCTAGGAGGTAAAGCAAATGGGGATTTATATCTAGAGTATTAATTAGAATAGCCATATAATATAGGTTTAATTGGGCATATAGTAAATAATTAAAAGGCTATCTTATAGTATTATTATTATATTATAACTTCTTATAAATATAAATAATAATTAAGCTTATTTTATACTATATATATACTTAGCTATAGCTTTATTTAATTAAGCTATTAGGTTATTATAATTATACTTAGAGATTAATATTTTTTTTATCTTTATAGTAATATATATGAATTATATATTATATTATCCCTTTAAATATTAATAAGAGGGGTTCTTACTTTAATATTATCTCTTTTATACTTTAAAATCTTCCTTAGTAGTATTTTATATTCCTTTTATACCTCGCTACCTTAAGAAAGGCTATTATATTATCTTTATCCCAATATTATACTTAACTTACTTATTCTTAGTTTTATCCTAATCTAAATAACTTATTTATTCCTCCTTAGTATTATAACCCAACAGGCCTCACATTACATAGGCAGGGAAGCCCTATAATTCTAAAAGAATATTAACTTATTATAAGACTACTTACCCTTCTAAATATAAGCCTTATATTTCTAAGAATAAGCCTTATATATCCTAATATAAGCTACCTAGAATATTCTAAGTATATAATATATATTTATTATACTTTCTTATATAATAATTACCTTAGTTATGAATATAACTTAGTTATACTTAATACCTTTAAGTATATTATTAGATATAATACCATATTTATTTAAGTATAATATAATTAATTTATTTATTAATATAAACTAATATAATTAATTTATCTCTTAAGAATATATATAATCATTATATATTAATAGCTTTTATTTAATAAATTATTTATATTACCTTAAATAATATTAAATATAATAATTACTTAAGTAACTCTTATAAATAATTAATAATAAGTCTTATTTATTAATTATTTATTTATACCTATCTAAGATACCTTAATTAATAAGGAAATAAAAGATAATAATAATAATAATAAAGATATTAAATAATTTTATATGTAAATTATTATTATAAGTATTAAAATAAATTAACTTTATAATCTTATTAAAAGAATAAATAAAATATAATAAATATAAAATACTTATTATATAAATAATATCTAGGAAGTTAATAATATAATAATTATTATTATAAAAGGTAAAAATATAAGAAAAATCTTAAAGTTAGACCCCTTAGAGAAATTTAATAAAATTACTTATAAGCTAATTATATTTTTTATATAATTATATACCTTTATAACCTATTACTTAATATAATTTAACTTAATATCTAATAAGGTCTAATATATTATAAGGCGATTAATTAAATATATTATAGCTTAATTTAAACTTATTATAAAAAAGTATTTTATTACTTTATTTATTAAACTTTTACCTAAGACTATTAACCTCTATTTTAGCTTTAAGACCTTTAAGGCTATATTTTAATAAATATTTAAAATAATTAATAAAAAGATATAAGCTAAAAGAGAGATTAAAGTACTTAAATAAACTTACTTAGCCTTAGAATATAAAATAAAATATTTCTAATTTACCTTAAAGCTTAATTAAAATTAAAAACCTTTAATATTTTTTTTATAAACTTAAAAAAGAAATTTAAATAAAACTTTATTAAAAAAATTAACTTAATAACCTTATTAATTATATTAATAAAATAATTAAAATTATTAATTAATAATTCTCTTAGAAAAAACTATAAAACCCTAAGTTTAATAATAATAAGGCTAATAACTTATAGTTTAATATTAACTAAAATAAGAAAAGAAATAATAATATTTTTTATAATATTAAAGCTAGCCTTATAATACTTAGAGCTATATAAAAAAGTAAATAAGATTATTATAGCCTTAAATATTAATATTATTATAAAATAAATTATATTAAAAAAGTTAATTATAAAAAATAATAAGATATTTAGAAAAAATATTATTAGCTAAATTAATAATAATCTCTCTTAGAAAGTAAAAAATATATAAATATAATATAATAAGTCTAATAAGAAAATAAAAAACCTTAAATTATAATTTAAATAATTAAATTTATTGCGATATTATAAAGTAAATATAATATATTAATAAAAAAAATTAAAATAAGTATAAATAGAAACTAGATATTAAAGTAATTTATAGCTAAGTAAGATAAATTAGGGAATAACTAAAAAAAACCTAAGATATATAATAATAACTACTTATAGAATTAATAAAATAAGAAAACCTTATATTAGATATAATAAATAATAAAAAGGTTATTATTATAATTACTAAGAAACTTAAATAAAAGAAAGAAATAATACTAATAAAATAAAAGTAATAAATACCCCTAATACTAACTAAGTAAATAGACTTTAAAAAAGCTATAATAAAAGGTTTTAGCTATAAAAAATAAATTATAAGATATAATAAAAGTAAATAATTCTTAATACTTTTTATTATTTATTATAAGGACTACTAATAAGATAACCCTGCGTAATATAACTATATTTTATGCCCTTAATTCTAAGTTAAGGTATTATAGGAATATAATAAGGTCTATAAATAATAAGAAATAGATTAATATAATAGGCTATTAAGATATATAGACTAAAGTATAAAAGAAAATAATATTAGTATTAATTAAACTAAGTTTAAATATAATATTAGAAAACTATAGAAAGAATTATATAAGAAATATACTTAATAATAAAAGCGCTAAAAAAGTAATAAAAAACTATAAATAAAAGAAAATTACTTATAGTTATATAATAAAAATAGTAATTAATATTAAAATAACCTATAAGAAAAATATATCTAAATAGCATAAGAATATATAAATATTATATATAAATAGGAAATCTATATTTAAGCCTATTATAAGAAATTAATTAAAAACCTATAATATTAAAAAGCGCTATTTAACCTATAAGATAATATATAAATATACCTAATATATAAAAAATATCTTAATATCTTATAGATATCTTATTAATATTATTAATATAAAAAATACTAAGAAAAAAAATAAAAATAAGATTACTTTCTTATTACCTTATTAGCTTAACTTAATAACTAACCCTATATATAATATAAAATAAAAGGCTATTAAGTATTTTATTAATATAATATTATTAATATTATATATATATATAATACTATAAAGACTTATATTAAGCTATCTAGAAGTATAAATATACTATTTATAAAGTTAAAGACTAATAAAAGTAAGTTAGCTGAGAAGAATAAAAAAAACTAAAAGATTAATACCTAATAACCTAGTTAAATAATAATAAAAACCTAAGATAAGAATAAAAATAATAATACTAAGACTAATTATACAGCTAAGATAATATATATAGCTATAAAGTATATAATAATAATAAATATAAATATAATTATATTAGCTATATATTATTAAAAAACTAAAAAGCTTACTTATAAAAAAGCTATAGGTAAAAAGATAGCCTATAATGCTATAAAAGGCCCTATATATTATAAAAAGAGGTATTAAGCTAAGATATTTTAAAATATTAATATAAATTAAGGGAAAATAGCTATATACTTTAATAGATAATAAAGCTAAGTAGAATCTTTTTAACCTAAGGATAGTAAATAGGCTTAAATTATTATAGAGGTATAAGGTAAAACCTTATATAATAATTAACCTTAAAGGGAAATAATTTAATTATAATAATAGAGTTATTAATAATAAGATTAATTACCTTAAAGTTTTTATTAAAAGAAAGAATTAAAAAATCTTATTTAATATTATATTTATAAAAGGCTATAACCTAGTATTTAAGTATCTATAATTATATTAATTTATATTTATATTTTAACTAGAGGATTAGCTAAGTGCTTTTTTTTAATAAAGAAATACTCTTTATAATAAATAATAACTTAGAAGATAATATAAGATTTTAAACTTTTATTAAAGATATTAGATAAGTTAAATAAAAGTAAATATAAAATACCTCTTTACCTAAAAGGATATAATATAAATATTATAATAAATAAAAATAATAAAATTAGTAAATAATTATATATATTATATAGTAATTCTATAAATTAGAAAGAAACCTTGAGTAAATTAAAAAAATATTAAAAATAAATAGCTTAAATATATTTTATTATAATATTATATCTATAAGAAGCTCTTTATAAAAGAGCTTAAAATAAGTCTACTTAAATATATATATTATAACCTAGAGATTAAATTTATTAATAAGAAGTAATCTAGCTTTAATAAACTCTACTTACTTAATATAATATAACTATTAATATTAAAGAAATATATTAAAGAAATACTATAAAAAAGATATATTAGGGAAAGTAAGTTATTTATTAAATACCTTATTATATTTATCTTAAAAAAATAAAAAGCTTTACTTTTATATTAACTTTAAAATACTTAATATTATTATAATTAAAGATTATATATTATTACCCCTTATTAATAAATTAAAAGATTAACTTTTTATAATAAAATATTTTATAATACTTAACCTTAAAAGAGCCTATAATCTTATTTAGATTAAAAAAAGATATAAATAAAAAACTACTTTTTATACTCAGTATAAATTATTTAAATACCTTATTATACCTTTTAGACTTATTAATATACCTATTATATTCTAATAAATAATTAATAATATACTATAAAAATATCTAGATATATTTATTATATATTACCTAGATAATATCTTTATCTTTTCTAAAATAAAAGAAAAATATATAAAATATATCTATAAGGTATTATAAATATTATAAAATATTAATTTATTAATTAAACCTAAGAAAAATAAGTTTTATACCTTAGAAATAAAATGTCTTAGATATATTATCTCTTATAATAAGATATATATAAACCCTAAGAAGGTTATAATAATTAAAGACTAAAAAGAACTAATTAATATTAAGGAAATATAATCTTTTTTTAGTTTTATTAATTATTACTATAGATTCCTTAAATAATTTAAGAAAATTATATTATTATTAATTAACCTTATAAAAAAAATAAGATATATATATTTAAAAATAAGGCATAAGAAGTCTTTTATATAATTAAAGAATTTATTCTAAGTAAACTAATACTTAAAATATTTAATTTATCCTAATTAATAGAACTTAAAATAAATACCTTAGACTTTATATTAAGAGCTTAGATTAAGTAATAAGATAATAAAGAACTTTTATACCTAATTATATGTTATTCTTATAAGTTATATAAAATAAAACTTAATTACCTTATTTATAATAAAGAATTCCTTATAATTATTAATACTTTTAAGGAATTCTAATATTATCTCCTTAAAAGTAAATACTAAATTAAGGTCTATATAAACTATATAAATATTATTTATTTTATTAAAACCTAAAAACTTAGTAAATAATAACTATAATATATTAAATACCTTTTAAAATTTTACTTTATAATTATTTATATTAAAAAAATAAAAAATAATTAAGCTAATATTATTAATTAATAACCTAACCTAGATACTAGAAAGATTAAAGCTAAAAAATAATTATTATACCTTATATTAAAAGGGTATCTTAAATAAAAATTTATTAAATAAATATAAAAATTAGCCCTCTTATTAAAATACCTTATATTTATTAAAAAATATAAATAATTAGTTATAGATTTTATTAAATATATATAAGAATATTAATAATAAAGTAATAAAGTCTAGACTTATAAAGAAAAGATCTTTATTTTTAATAAAGTATTTTAAATTATCTTTAATTATTACTATTACTAAGTTATATATTATAATAACTTAAAAGAAATAACCTAAGCTATATAATAATATTATAATAATTATTATAACTTAACTTTATATTACTTAAAATAGGGATTAAAGTATCTTAATCTATATCTTAGTAATTTCAATAGTAAGGGCTCTATACTTAAAGCCAGAGGCCTTAATAGGCTTAAATTAATAAGGTTTATCTATATAATTATTAATAGCTTTAATAATACGCTAAAGCTAGCTCTATTTATAATAAATAGCTTATATTTTAATTAATTAAAGAGATTAAAATCTAACCCCTTTATATAATAATTCTCTCTTCTAATATTAACCTTCTAATTATAATTCTTAACTACTTAAAGAGGTTAAAATTACTTCTATTATCCTTATAAGAAGAGGTTTAATTATAACTAACTAATTAACTAATTAATAACTAGTTAACTAATAAATAATATATTAAGGAGATTATAATAGCTTTTTATAGAGACTTTTAATTAGATAATTAAAGTAGTATAGCTAATACCTATTAGTATACCCTTTAATATAATTAAGATAACCTTAGCGAAGAGGTCTATAAGCTTTGCAAAGATATAAAAAGCACTTATAATAAACTATAAGTAATAATATTAGATAGAGGCCTTAAGAGTATTAATATAAATATATAATATAGTGATTTATTACTAATTAAACTTATAATCTTTAGTTATATTATTCTTTTTTTACTTAGGCTCTTTTTACTTAGTTATAATATTAATAAAAGGTTTAGTTTCCTTAGAAAAAAGCTTTTTTTATTAGAGGCTCTTAAAAAGAAGCTATAAGAAAGGGAATATTTTACTAGTAAAGATATTAAATTCCTTAAGGACTTAAAAGATAATACTTAATATAAGGCATAGGTTATAATACTCGTAATAATTATAAAGACCTTTTATACTACTAAATAAGGGGATTAAAGAAGTCTTACTATAGCTAGCTAGGATCTAGCTATATAGCTATAGGCGTAACTATATTAGGAAATAGGGGTTATTAGCGTTATAGGTTTTAGAGGGATTAGTTCTTAGAGTTAGCGTCGGAGTTTTATAAACCTAAAAAGGGTTGGCGCTAAGGCTTAGCGCTAGACTTAGAGGTAAATAAAGGTCTATAGGTTTAATTAATTAAACCTATTTTGTTGGAGGAACACAACACACCATCCACAGCCCAAAACTTGGCACGTAATTTTCTTCAAGTGACTTTCCAAAGGGGGATTTCACGTACTTCTTCGTGAACTGAATATCGTATAAAATAACAAGGGCAATTGATCAATTGATAGTGATGAAGATCCTTTTTAGGAAGAGAGCCCAAAGCTCCCCCATTCCTGAATTGACCCTGGAGATGATGATGATGATCAAAGGTCGAAGGCCTCTGACTCCTTTTCTACGTACAAGAAATTGCCCAGTGGCCCAAAACGGCTTAGCACCCATTTCCCCTAACTCACTATCTAATTAAATATATAATATATATATCTTAGCTTATATAAATATATAAATAATAATAATTTTAATAATAATTTTAATAATAGATTATAATAATTATAACCTTAGAAATAAAATAAAAAAGAAAATATATTAATATAAAAAATATTATAAAAAAGCTTAGTTATTAATATAAAAATTATTAATTTATAAATAATTAAAAATTATAGATATACCTTATTAAATTAATATAGCTATATATATAATAAAATAAGGTAATTTACTTTTAAAGAAGATTTAAAAGTATAATATATAACTCTTAAATAATAAAAAAATAAATAAGTAATAAATTCTAAATAAATTATAATATAACTTAATATATAAAATATATAATTATTAGCTATATAGAAATTAAGAAGTTAATAAAACCCTAAAATAAGTTAAAATAATATTTATATTTCTTAAAATAAAAAAAATTATCTTAATAATTATTAATTAATATAACCTTTATATAAAAACTAAGGTATAATACTATAAACCTTATAAGAAATTATAATTATTCCTAGTTATATAATAACTATAGGACTTAATTACTATAGATTTTATTATTAAACTACTCCTATTAGAAAAACCCGCTATTAAGAACTTTTATAATAATATTCTTATTATTATAAATAGATTTATAAAATTCTTTTATTTTATACCTTATAGAGAATTAATAATAATTAAAGAATTTACTTATTTTTTTTATTTTTATATTATTAAAATATATAATATATTACTTAAGATTATTATAAATTAAGGATTATTATTTACTTTAAAATTTTAATTAAGCCTTATAAGATACTTAGGGATTAACTATAAACTCTTTATAGTATATTATAAAGAGATAAATAGATAGACTAAATAAATAAACTAAATATTAAAATAATACCTTTATTACTATATTAATTATAAATAAATTAATTAAGTTAAGAAGCTATTAGCTACCTAGCTAGCTTATAATATAGTAATAAATAAAAATATAAAAATTATACTAGCTTATATTAATTTTAGATTTATCTTAGATATTTATTATTAAATAAGAAATATAATAATTAATCTTAAAGTAATTTTTATTAATAATTAATTAAAAAACCTATATAAGGAAATAAAAATAAAACTTAAATTTATTAAAAATAAAATAATAAATTATAGTAATTAGAAAAGAATTAAGGGATTAATCTTTATAGAGGGAGATATAATCTTACTTATAATAAAAAATATTAAAATAAAATAATAAAATAAAAAATTTAATTATAAATATATTAAACCCTATAAAATTAAGTAAAAATCTTAAAATATAATTATAAACTAGATTTATTTCCTAAGGTTAAGCTTTATTTAATCTTTTATATTTTATTATTTAAATTAATAAATATTATTTATATTAAAACTAATAATAAACTAAAAGCCAAAGTTAATAAACTAGAAAAATATATTATAAAAGCTATTCTTAATATAAATAAAATTAATAATAAAATAATATATTTTATTAAATAAAAAGACTATTTAGAGTTAAAAAATATATAAGAACCCTTAAAATACCTTACTAATATATAATACCTTCTAAAGAACTTTTATTAATAATCAGTAAAATAATATTATTAAAATCCTTACCTAACCTTAATAATAATTAATTTACCTTATTTAAGATACTTAATACTTAGAGGTCTTATATTATATACCTCTTATAAGAATTAAGGGCTAAAATAAAATTATCTTTTACCTCTAACTTTATTATACCTTACTTAAATAAATTATTATTTTATTTTTTTATTTTTTTATTTTATTTTTTAAATTCTCTATAAATAAGTTATAATTATCGCAAAAAAAGACTAAAGCTTTACTAACTAATTATAAGAAAAGAAGATCTTATTACTTATTTTATTTTTTTTAATCTAATTTCTCTTATTAATTAATTAGCTTATTTATTATTAAAACATTAATTATATATATTAAAAATAAAAAACTTATATATATAATAATATAATATAAACCCTATCATAAAGATAACCTTACTATATATATTACTTATATTTTATTAAGTAATTAAAATTATTTATTTTATAAATAAGCTTTTACTTAAAATAATATATATAAGATATATTAATAATTATAGAGTTTTAAGAAAAATATTATAATAAAGCTTATTAATTAGAAGTATTAGTCTTATATGATTTTTTAATTTTTCCTAATATTATATTAGCTATATAGAAATAATTATAAAAAGAAATTAAGATTAATTAATTAAATAAACCTTAGCCTAAAGAACTAGTCTTAAGGATAAGAACTAATAAAAGGGGGAAGATTATATTATAACCTAATAGGCCTTATATTATATAGGTAAAGAAGCCCTATAATTCTAAAAAAAATATTAACTTATTATAAGATTATTTACCTTTCTAAATATAAGCCTTATATTTCTAAGAGTAAGCCTTATATATCTTAATATAAGCTACCTAGAATATTCTAAGTATATAATATATATTTATTATACTTTTTTATATAATAATTACCTTAGCTATTAATATAACTTAGTTATATTTAATACCTTTAAGTATATTACTAGATATAATACCCTATTTATTTAAGTATAGTATAATTAATCTATCTACTAATATAAACTAGTATAACTAGTTTATCCCTTAGGAAGATATATAATTATTATACTTAGTCTATTCTCTAATATATTTTTCTTTCTTATAATATCTCTTTATTTATTTATAATTAAGATATTAATTATATTTTACCTTATTATAATATATTAATAGCACTATAGCTTTTTAATATAATTAATTAGTCTTTAAGGCTCCCTAGGGCAATATAGTATACTAGGCTGCTTATGATTTTTTATATTATTAATAAATAGCATAGGGGTTATTAGCTTAAAATATAGGTACCTTAATAATAGCTATTAATATAGCTACTAAGGGGGATAAGACCTAAGTTATTATATATATTATTATATATATAGTTATAATAGTCTTAGAGATAATAAAGGCTCTTAATAAGGACCTAGGTAATACTAAGTAGGTTATAGAGCGACTAAATATATATATTATTATATATATTATTATTATAACTTAAGAAAAGAGGGCTAATTCCTAAGGAGGAGGTTTAAGTAAATAATTATAGTATAATAAGTATACTTTAGTATTTATTTTATAGCTAATTTAATAATATTTTAAATACTATAATAATGCCCTAGGCTATAATACTCTCTTAATAGCCTTAAATATAAAAGCCTTATGCTATATACTTAATAATAGTAATATTAAATTAGCTATTAAGTAATTAAATAACCTATAAGACTTAATAATAAGCTTAGGAGTTCCTAAGTATTAAAGGCACTAATATAAATAAAAATAATATAGCTAAAGGGGCTAACCTTTTATTAATAAAAGCTAAAGGCTATAAGTATAAAATAATTTAAGAGTTATTATAAAGACCCTTATATATATAAGAAGCTTTTTTAGTAATTATACTTATTAAGTATTAACCTTTTATAGAACCTTATATAATACCTAGCTATAAATATTACTAAATAATACCTTAGAGATATTAAGAGGTATAATAATCTCTTACTTAGCCTAGTTAATCTTAAGTTTAAAAAGCTAATTTAATAAAATAAGTATAATAATCCTCTAGGTATTAAACAAATTAATTTTATTATATTTTATATAGCTCTTAATAAATTAATAAATACCCTCAGCTTATAATATAATAAATTACCTTAAGTAAAGATATTAATAAACCTAGGCCTTAATAAACCTCTTTTTATAAGGGTCTAGCTAGGTCTTTATAATATAATTTATTTTTTTAATATATAAGTGAAGATAATACTTTTTTTATTTTTTAAGCCATTTATTATAGATATCCTTAGTAGCTAAATTAATAATCTTATATTATATATAATAAAAATTATTTTATTTTTTTTATTATTAAGTATTATTTTTATCTTAAGTAAAAATAGGCTAATAATATATTAAGATAGCCTTATTAATATATTATAAATATACGATTAAGACTAATTTAAGGAAATACAAAAAAAAGAAAATAATATTTAGATAAGTAATATAATAATTTATAAGCATTATAAAAAGGAGAATTATTTTATAAAGCTAATATATATATTATAATTATTTAAAGACCTAAGTAAAGTTATTTTTTTTTATTATTAAAAAAAGTAAATATAATATAAAAGAATTATTAATAAGTATTAATATTAATTATATTAAGAAGAGGTATTTTATATTTATTAGTCTTATATATATAATTTAAGAGAAATATTTTAAGATATAATTTAAGGTATTTTAATAACTATATATATATAAATAATATTATTATAATCTTATTACTTTTATTAAGCTAGATTTTATTTTAAAAGCTATTATTATTAAGCTACTTAGTAAAGGCATATATATTACTTTAACCCTAAGTAAGCTCTTATTTATTTTATATAATAGAATTATAGATATGTTATTATATAATAAGTATATTAAAGGTTATATATAAATATAACTTAATTTTACTTAGCTTAATATTAGAGATAATTATTTAATAAATTATTAATTTATTTAATTATAATAATTAATAATATATTAAATATATTATTAGAGTAAAGCTTAGGCTATAATTATAATAATAAAAGCAAAGATTAAGATAATACTATAAATACTATTAAGTCTTATATAGGCTTTTTTTTACTATAATAAAAAAAAGGTATCCTATATAGTATAATAAGGTATTTTATAATTATTTCTTACTAGCTAGAGGGATTTTTATATAATTATATATAAAGATAATACAAAGTCTCTTATTTATAATCTTTAAAGACCTCTAGGAAATAAAGGCATGGCCTCATAGCGCTACCTAAGTATTAATTACTATAGTTAGCTCCTCGCATGAGCTAAATTATGCTTTAGGAAGAAAAGTATCATCGGGGAAGCCATAAGAGTTATTAATTATAACCATTATAGTAGGGAAAAGCTAAGGCAACTAGAATTAATACCATAGAAGCTATTAATCGTCTTATACGAGGGCCAAAATGCGGTGTGTGGCCCCCTTGCAATGTGGCCACATGCCTCTTACATAACGGATCTTATTTGTACGACCGGCCGTATGATATATCACGTGATCTTATTTGTACGGCCGGTCGTACATGTATGAGGACCCGGCCACAACCGAGTAGGAAATCAATCAATCAATCAATCAATCAAAAATGTGACTTGCTGCCCCCCAAATATCGCCAGAATGGCCCAACGGAAGTGTCCCTCCTGCCTGAGATTTGTCAATGGCGACCACGAACTAGAAAAGCCATATCACAGAACGAAGTACGTCTTCTTTTATACTATCTATAACAGAGCTTGACGGCTACGAGAGCCTCGTTGCCGAGTCGGATTTCAATCAAGGCTGTGAATTGTCTGCCCACTGCGTAGCGCGCCCTCACTCGCTTCGAGGGAGTGAAACTCGCGAAGGTAATAGGGTCTTGATCGTGGACCAGACATCTAGAATCTAAACCTGGTAAAGAGCCATTACCATCTGAATTGAGTTGCCACATCCTTCAGACCCTCTTCAGCGCGGATATTCTGGCCTCAAAAGCCTTCTTTGTCCAGCTCATATCCTTCGCCAACTCAAATCCGTGAGGCAGACCCGGCCAGACGTGGAGCTCAACCTCGACTCCAGAGGCCAAGAGCCTTGCGGCATATGAGAGGTCTTCCTCCAAGAACAAGTCTAGACCTCCAACGTCAATGAACGTACGCGGCAGCCCCTTCAAGTCCGTGGCTCTACCCGGTGCAGCATAGACGGACACTTTGGCGTCCTCCCTCCCGGCTTTGTCCCGGCCTAGAACCGTCTGCCAGCAGAGGCAGTTTTCTTCCTCCCCAAAGAGCAAGAAAGGCTTCAAAGGGGAGTCCTCGGCCAGCTTGGTTCGGTCGTCGAGCATGGGATAGACAAGCACCTGTTTCGCCAGTGGCGGGTTGAGGCCTCGGTCTCGGGCCAAGAGAGCTGCTCCGGCGGCGAGCCCGCCGCCTCCTGAATCGCCCATAATGATGATCCGAGAGGGATCGACGTTCCACTGTGCCGCATTCTCGGACAGGTGCTTCAAACCGTGGAAGACATCGTGGGTGCTGCGAGCTGAGCCGGCGGTCTCTTCCGTGGCAAGGCGATACTCAATTGCAAAGATGGGCAGCTGTGTCAAATCGGCCAGGTAGGCGATGTAAGGCGCGTAAATGTCCACGCTGGCTGCCACCATGCCGCCGCCGTGGGCATAAAGGACGGCCGACTGGGCGGCGCCCTGATTGACAATCTCATCCGAGACGAAGCGTCGAAGGTAAATCTGCTGGCCATCGAAACTCTGAAAGGCTATCCTTGATCGATGAATGTGTTCCAAAGGCGGAAGTCGACTGAAGTCTCTTGCCATGAGCTCGTCTATGCAGTTGACGAATTCTCGAACATTATTGAACTTGGGCAGCGCCGGCTGTTCAAAGCCCTGAAGCGCCGCCTCAAACTCTGAGTCAAGGGCTAGGACCATGATACTCTTTAATGGCAATTTGTTTTGGAAAAGACAAGAATGAGCGACCCTTCAGCGGAAAATTGGATACGTAGGGTGTTGATCAAGGTTTGCTTAGTTATATACCTTCTTGTGATGCATGTGCGGGCAATCAGCCTTGATATCTAAGCGCCACCCCCGCAGTGGAGGCAAACAAAGACCGCGGTAAAATTGCCATGCGTGAGGAGGCTCCAAACTTCAATGTTGGATCCCGCGGAGTCCGAGCAGGGGACTCCGGGCCATCGTTGTTTTGGTCATTGGATTCGATGCCGTCCGGACTCCACGCCGTTGGAGAAATGGTCGAGGCACTTGGAGGGGTAGGGCCAGCCGTTCGCCCGGAGTCGATATTCTTCCAATGAACTATACATGCGTCAGAAAGCTCTACAGCGCCCCGAATTTCCATTGCCGAGACTCGGGAGTGCTTATAGGTGTAGGGGGTGACAAAAAGGTAGGCTGTTCTCAGAACAACCCTCGATTTCTACCTAGTTCTATCACAAAGTTCTCGATGAATAAAACGAAGACTTACTATTCAAGCTACTAAATAGAAAATACACCTTAACGACTTAGCAGCCATTTGATATTAGGGCAGGTTGAATAATCCCCTGTTCTGTTGCGAGGTGATTTAGCTAGTGGCCGTCTATTCTTGAGGGCATGGTTCGCCGGACATACGTCCTGTTTGCATCGGCCACATCACAAGAAGAAGTCGTTCTCCTCAATGGAATACTCTGCGCTCTCCTCCTCGATACTGTTTTCTTGCCTAATTCCTCAAAGAGCCCAGAATATATCTTGGCAAACTTATCTCAGCTACTCCGAGATGTGTTTGAGGAATTTTCATGTCAAATCGTGCGGATCTGCTCGCAAACTCCTCGTTCGGGATAATCGCGATCCTCATCGTTGAGTGTTTATTCGTACTCCCATACTCTGCCTCCTCAAGGCCCCGGCCACTATATAACGGGAAACAAGCACAACTTTCATTATGCCCGTGAATCCTCAAGGCTCTGTAGAGTTGGGCGATCAACGGGAGTCTAGGCACCGTCGCTGACACCTAGTATTGTTGGCTGTCAGACACTGCCTTGCCTTGGAGTAGTTACCAGCTTGAGAGTAAAGCGGCGCGCCTACCAAGTCCAGAACAAGATTGGGTCAGAAAACTCTTCGCGCAAGTCGAGATACTCGACAAATCAGTTGCTCTGCTACGTTCGCAGTCGTTGACATAACCCATAGTTTTAACGTTGTCTTTCTTCATTCTCAAGGGCCTGCAAGGGAAGAAAATGACCTTGATCGGCATATACGCGACATTCTGCCTCGGCTTCGTCGATCTTGCCTTCAGCTTGACACAGTTGCTAATGATCCACTTTGGAGCTGGCTCGTTCAAGCCGCTTACCATGGTTCGTGAGCAACAATTGCAAAAGTGCCAGTCCTGAAAGCTGTGAACTGACAGAACGAACTACAGAAACCTGGTCCATCCTCGACGAAAACATGGCGCTGATCATTGCCTGTCTTCCCTCTCTCAGTCCATACCCTCGCATCGGTTTTATGAACTCTTCCGCAAAGCTTTCATATGGCTATGGTTATGATGAAGCGAATAATTGTCAGTGATGTTAAAAAGTCTAAGTTACATATGTCTCAGAGGAGCACAGCTCCTCACATAGTATCCACATCCCAGCCACCAGCAGATCGGACCATCTTAG
>RZGL01000068.1:143928-214847 GCA_027886155.1 Fusarium paranaense
TTGTCAGTGATGTTAAAAAGTCTAAGTTACATATGTCTCAGAGGAGCACAGCTCCTCACATAGTATCCACATCCCAGCCACCAGCAGATCGGACCATCTTAGTCATACGGTCTCAACAGGTTACGATGATCCTGGCACCAGCAACGGGGCCGGCACCACACGGAGGGCACAGGCTGCGGATGAATTTGAGATGCTAGATTCCGTGCATCGAGTCCGCGGGTCGAACCAGAACCGCATATCGGAGGAGGACGCATGGTCGGCCGGCAAGAAAAGCAACAGGAGTGATGTGGAGCTCGTCACGGTGCAGGGTCAGTTGCTGGGGTCGAAGATCCCTTTAAATGTTCGCTCTGGCGAGATACGCGTTGACCAGGAGTTCAAAGCCACTCAGAGCGCCAGGTCATCCTACTAAATAATCAATCCTAGGTACTTGCCTGAGAACTTCTGTGCAGTAGAGCGCAATCCCAATAAAAGTATTCCACGTTGAGCGTTGTTCACGATGTCGTAGTGGTATTGCTGGTCTTTTACCTCGGTAGGACAGCCCATTTCTCCGTGATTGATGGAATTGATCTTCTTCATTATGCAGCATCCATTGGGAGAATCGTGCGAAGTTTGGTAGGGCATGTGACGGACGCCTTTCAACTACAATCGAGAGGACAAAACGAGAAAGCAACGATCTATTGGCGATGGTTTCGGAGCCGGAGACCGATCATCAAATCCGCGTCCGTGGCTGCTAGCGGCGACCAGGTACCAGCTGGTGGATAGAGGGTGCCTTCCTGTCAGCTCTCCTTGGCCCCTAGCATAGAGATGAAGCCGAGCCTTTGTGAGTGGAAACGTACTGGAACGAGGGGCACATCTGCGCTCGCGTTGGGTGGGCATGGACGAACACGACGTTTTCATTCTCGCGCTGTTCCGCAATTCGCTTCATCGTCAAGGTTACCATGGTGGAGATTTGCTTGGCATACACTGAAATGCTAAAGTGCCCCGATTGTTTGAGACTGAGGTCATCCAGGAATATGTCGGCGGACTCGCTTCCAGCCGCCAGCATTCTGACCACACGAGGGGTATATCGCCCCGTGCCAGGCTTAGCTGCGGCCCGCAGCCTGGGAAGAAACTGTGAGATGAGAGCGAAGCAACTGAGGTGCGCTACCGCGATACTCGACTCAAGGCCTTCGGACGTTTCTGAAGGCAAGTTACGTCACAGCTACCAACAGATGGGATCACGTACCCTTGCGCCCTAGGAAAGGCAAGAAGCCGGCTGAATGGTAGAGAAGGTCAATATCCTGTTCCTGATCAAGGATCTCGTTAGCAATGTGCCAGACATCAGACGTCAGAGGGAGCTGACCTTCGAGGTAAATGAGTTCGAAATTGTCGTTGAGAGCATGGACTTCTTCCAGTAGAGACTGGTGCCGGGCTTCGTTGCGGCCTATAATGTTGGCCTTCATAGAAAAGCCCGTCGAGACAAGCTCCAGGAGGGCCCTCTTTCCGATCCCGTCTGTTGAGCCGACGAAAACTGACCGAACCCTCCAGGGCCTAGTTTTGGTAGATACCAGAAGCTATATCCCTCCTAGAGTACGTCGTGAATATGCGGGAAGGCCTGCCGGAAGACCACCCTCGGCTGCTTGAATCGAAGCACGAGCTCGCATCAGCGTATAAGATCAACGGTCAGATCCCATAGGCTATCGCCATGCTAGACATGTTGTTCACGCTGAGCAAGGGCTATGGTAGGATCACCCTGATCGACCCAAATCGCAACGCCCGCTTATAGCTCTGTACGGGCTGAATGGTGACGTCGACCAAGTAATTAAGCTACTCGAACACGTGGTGGATGTTCAGTCCCGGTCCATGACCCCGACAAACCCTAAAAGGCGTCGTGCATGCAGAAGCCAAGCTTGCTGCGAAGAAAGATGGCCATCCTCCTCTCAATCCGGGGACACGCTGGTCTTGCGGGATATAGACCACGTAGAATCATGAATTCGTCCCATAATTGATCTTGTTCTTGACTGCTTCTTAAAGATAGATGGCTATTGGTTTGGATTCATCACAGAAGATTTCTCAGCAGTGGTCTCGCAAGCACAATCGATCTTTCAAACACCACACAAACTCGCCCCTTTGCTAATACTCAAGTCATTCTTTCCCAACGTGGTCTTGTCATTTCTTATGGCTCTGCTGAGTATTGAGTGGGTCAATTATCGAGAGTTAGGTCATCTCTTATTAGTATTTTGTTTTATCTAACGATGGACTTGAAACAGACACAGGTGCCGAAAGTGATTATGCTGCCCCGAGCTACCGAGAAGATATCACCAGCGTTGAGGGTGACTACCGTCCCGGTTTCATCTATGATGACAAAAGTGCTTATGCAAAATCAGCCACAGGACTATGCATGTGCCACTGTGGTGGAAGGCTGGCGACAAGATATCAACTTTGACCACGATACCGGCCTCTTTCTATTCGTAAGTCGGTGTTGGGACCGGCTTGTCGGTTGCCTCCATGAAGCACATGGTGGCAGACAGGGCGTTCACAGCCTTGGTCCAGGGTCGGTGCCGAGCGCATCGCCTAGATGAGTCCTACATGTCAGCATCCTTCTCTCGGTTGTGCTTGGAGTTCCCGGGGTGCGAGGTCTGCACCCATGAAAATGTGTGGTGGCGCTTAGGGAATCTTTGCCGGCAAGGGTGGCACCTTGTGAAAGGCAGAATGGCGCTTGAATGAGACCGCATGTTGGTGGGGGTGGGCTTGTGTGTTTCGGACGATGGGCTGCTGGTCTGCAACTGGGAGGAAGCACAAGAATTGTAGTGCCTCCAAGGGGAGACGCTGGTTGACCGCAGCAGTACCAAGGCAGTGCTGTGCTGTGAGCATGCGCTAAACGGTCCCGGGCAAGCGCTAATCGGATGTGGCATGAGGACGATTAGCCGGAGGCAGGGGGCTGGCGCCTGGTTTTCGGAAGCCGAGGCTGTGCGTATGACCATCAGGAAATGTAATTGACGGTTTAGACGAGAGAAGCCTCTGATCGAGATACTGTCAACCCGCCTGTCCGTGTCTTGCAAAGACCGTAAAGTATCTCGGTATCTCCACGTCTTATCTCCACGACTTGGTCATCCAACCCAGGAGGCAGACCTTGCAGATGAATCCGTGTCGGATCAAAGTTGCCGCACGAGATAACTGGGTGAGAATATTACAGCGCCTAGATAAGCAAGCAACCGTGGCGTCCCGAAGCCTGGGGTAAGGGGATAACTTCCTAGCGGGAGGCAAGTGGTTCCCAGACGTCCAACCCCGCATGCAAAGTGCCCCTATGTCGGGTCTAACACCCAACTAGCGGCGGTGGCTTTTATGCTCTCTCTAAAATGGTCAAGCCTGCGATAACAACCCCTCCCCGGGACACCAACGAGTGACAGCGCGAACGTCAGCTGTGCAATTGTTGAGGGAAGGTTAAGGGACACTACCAATCTCGCCTCCCTCTCCTTGAACTACTTATGAACTAGACGTTGTGCTTGACTGTGTGTCGCCATCTCTTGGTTTCGTTGTCGAATCACTCACCTCCCATACCCTTTAACTTCTAATTAATCCATGCGATACCGTTAACATGTCACTCAGTGACGAGAAGCCCAACGAGAGCGGAGACCTCCAGAAGCCCCATTCTGATGCTGAACTCGGCACCACTCTCTTGCACGCCATCAGTCAGAGCTCCGAGCCTCATCACCTCGACCGCAAAAGGTTCAGCGTCTGGGGAGCCGTTGGCATCCAGTGGGCCGGCACCGCTGCGCCTCTCTCCATCTGCTCGACTCTTCAGCTCGTCATCGGCGTTGGAGGCAGCCCCTTTTATTTCTGGGCCTTCGTCGTCGCCGCGTTCTTCCAGTTCCTGATGGCCCTCAGCCTGGCTGAACTGGCTTCTGCATACCCCCATACTTCTGGTACGAACCCCCGAGACCGCCACAAGACCTCTCTGGCTAATATCAGATGAACAGGTCAGGCATACTGGGCTTCAAAGCTTGCCCCGAAACGATTCTCGCGGTTCCTGACCTACTGGGTGGGGTTCTGCGCATGCTGGGGCTGGCTCTTCGGACTCGCCGGCTCTTGCGCCTTCGGTGCGCAGTTCATTCTCGCCATCGGGACTTTGGCCTCTGGTTCATTCCGGCCTCACTCGTGGCAGATGTATTTGATTGTGTTGGCCATGGCAGCAGTTTGTCTGGTCGTCAACACGGTCGGCATCAAGCCATTCTCCAAGGCCACCTTTCCATCTCTCGTCTTCCTGAACGCCGCCACGATCTTCATCTTCGTCACGCTTCTAGTCAAGGCAAACCCAAAAGCATCCGCGTCGACAGTATTTGTGGATGTTCTCAAT
Source organism: Fusarium paranaense (assembly GCA_027886155.1). Classification (NCBI taxonomy): domain Eukaryota; kingdom Fungi; phylum Ascomycota; class Sordariomycetes; order Hypocreales; family Nectriaceae; genus Fusarium; species Fusarium paranaense. The sequence continues at coordinate 148,265 of RZGL01000068.1, forward strand.
TTCACCGGCTGGTCTTCCGATGGTCTGGTATTTCTACTCAGTCTCCTTCCGGGTTCCATCGCCATCAGCCTATTCGATGCCATCACGCATGCTTCCGACGAGATGCCAAGGCCGGCTGAGCAAGTCCCAAAGGTCATGATAGGAACCATGCTCCTCAACATTGTAACAACTCTGATTATGCTCCTCGGCGTGCTCTTCTGCTTGAACCAGCCGGAGAACCTACTAGAACCCTTGGCGGGCCTCGCATTTATCCAGCTTTGTTGGGACGCTTGGTCAAATCTGGGCTTTGTCGTCACTGTGACAGCTATCTACAGTTACGTCAGCCTTTTCGCCACCCTTTCTATGGTTTATACGTGTAGTCGCCTTATTTGGGGGTTTGCGCAGACTGGTGGACTCCACCGCCGCAGCTGGCTCTTGAAAGTTCATCCTGGCTTGCAGGTACCTATCAACGCCGTCGTCGTAACAGTGCTGTTGATGGTCGTCATCAACCTCCTCATCCTGGGCCCTTCGACTGTTCTCAATGCCATGTTCGGGTCCGGAAGCGTCTTCTTTGTCAACTCTTACAGCATCCCGATCATCCTCCTGCTCATCAAGGGGCGGAAAACGCTGCCGGAGAATCGGGGTCTCCACCTGGGAAGATTCGGACTCGTCATCAACATCCTGGCCGTGTGCTTTTCCATCTTGTTGGGGGTCATGATCAACTTCCCACTTTTTCTCCCCGTCACGACCGTCACGATGAACTATGCATCGGCCTGTGTTGGGGTTTGCACCCTGCTCACCTTAGGGAACTGGTTTTGGGCCCGTCATTCATACCGGCCGCCACAGCCTCTTTATGAGGAAGCTGAGGACGTTTCTGGTGCTAGATAGTTAATGGACCGATCTGGCGCATGAATGGTTTCTGCAACTAACGGGTACCTGTATCGAAGATTCTTGGGCGTGCAGTTCGCCAAGGACTGCACTTGGTTGCGCCGTTCTGTTTTCAAATAACTCGTATTTCAATGAAACATTGATATTGGCAAATTCTATTATCCGCGAAATTAAACTCTCAAGGCGGCCTGAAGATTATTCACACAGAATCCGCATATAGATCACCACGGCCAGAGCACACATTACATGCTGGAACCCGTCAATTCAGACTTCATAGTTGCTCATCTCAGCCAAACGACAGAGCTCCGTCACGCCCAACTCTCTTTGACAGTCCATGGAACCAAAAATCATCCTCCGGCGCCTCCCATATTGACCTTAACAACTTCCATCCGCGTACGTAAGCAGCATCGCGGCTTGACACCTCTCATGTGCGCCTCAATGCTATTTCTCTGCTCTGGAGTGCACGCAAAAGCGCCGACGATGACGAACACCCACCATGTGGTGTTTTCCCACGTCGTTCCGTGGACAATATCCAGCTGGTCCAGCGAATCTTCCACGACCGGATGTGTCGCCCGAAGGAGGCGACCGATGTCGCTCGCGTGTTGTAGGTATGCCGAGTCGAGGTAGAATATGAGTACGTTTTGGACGACGGAGGCGGAAGCGACCATAGCTCAACGGTTGACCTGCCTCGCATCTAATGACAGCACATTATCTACCTGGGCATTGCATTCTCGGCCCATGTAACTATCCGCCCTCAGCGCCCCACCAATGGCTGGTGAAGACGTATTCTGGAGCTTCTGCTGGACGGGACTCGGGCTTCCAGGTCGATAGGGTGTGAAGAAGTCTCTTAAACTCGGAGTCACGGCCGAGGTTGCGGCCCGTAGTAAGCTACAAGTCCCGGTGGATGTAGCACTTGTGGAGCGAGGGTATCATTTTGTATAGTTCAACTGCGCAGCCGAAGTAGCTTGCAGACGTGTCTCGTGCCCTTAGCAGCGCCATGCGGCCCTCTCGCGTCAACCTGAGAATGTCGATGAAGTCATTGTTGCCGGGCTCGAGAAAGCGTAGGCACGAGGGAAACTGGTGGTAAACGTTGGCTTCGAGCAAGCGGTCGTCAGCTCCGTATCTGTGGTCTTGTGCTGGGATTCAGGATCTTAGCAGCAGGGTAGCTTGACCGGAGGTAGACCTGGAGCCCTCCTGTATCGTTCCCTGCAAAGTACTATTGCAGAGCCGTCAGCAATCGGGAACACAGTGACGGCGCAATCAAATACATGTACCAAACTGCAAAGGTGCAGGGGGCGGGGTCTCGGTCGCTCACCTCATGTTCTGCTAAAAGTGCCGTTGCCAGCATCAGCCTCAAGCTTTCATCGGATGACTTGTTAGTGCTTTTTGTCCAGGCTTGCATAGACTTCTGGAGTTCAGTTATGGATTTGCAGAGATATTGAGCACTATCCCTCTTCACAGCGACGCTGCCCGGCACGTTAGGATACATATGAATGCTGCCCAGGGCCAGGACTCCAATCATAATGAGCTCGTCCGCCTGCGCTAGCTGTGGCACAATCCCACGCCACATATTCTGCGTCCCTGGCTTCTGCGACATCAGGATTTCTGATGAGTGCTCGATGTAGAATTGGAACACGGCCTGTGACGCGGCGTTGAGATGGAACGGACTGCAGCCGGAGGGCAAGTATGGTGACAAAGGCCAGTTGAGTTGTTCAATATCGAGATCCGGCAAGCTGAAGTCTGCGAGTATTGTCGGTGAAGGAGGAAGCCTGTTGGGCTGGATTTCTTTCACGTCTGCTGGCTCGGGAGTTGGAGGCCCAGCTGCACAGGGCGCATCAGCTGTCGTCTCAGCTTGGTCAGACAGGCCTTGTGACGACTTCTTTCCACTGTGGACATTTGTGGCCTGTGAGAGGCATTCGATGGCGTCCCAGGAAGAGGTGTCGGATTCCATTCCAAGGTTCAGGCGTCACGAGAACTCCTTGCTCTGAGTCCAGACACACTCCAGGCCTAGCTTCTCGCAACGTCGACATATCGGCTCAGACGACAACAGAGGCAGCCCGTCTTGAATCGTGAGTACTGTAAGGTGACTGGAAAGGGAAAGGGGAAGGAACAGTGAGGATTTCCTGGTGAGCTGGACAGGGCAGGCCTTGGCTTCTTAGATCGTCATCTTCTGCGGGAAGATCCATCCATGGATACTGTTGGAGCTCCCCCGATCTCCGGACCTGAAACTGGGGCTTGGGCTTTTTGGGTCTCGACTGGCCAGCTCGAAACTACAGCACAGTGGCGACAGGGATCCACGACAACCTCATGCACCCCGCATTTCGCTGAAACCCGCCCAGAGTGTCGGGGCCTTCGGCGGCCCGCGGGGATCCGCTAGTGCCGGGAACTATTCCCACACGGGGCATCATTCCTCCGTATTCTCTCGTGAACGCGCTTAGATAGTGGTCAGGGGGGCCTGGGGCCCACGATGAGGGGTCTGGTCCAATCAGAAGGCGCCAAATACAGGATACTTAATTCCTCTGCTAAATTAGGTGGTGATAGAAGTCCCAACAATATTGGTCATGACAAATCGCAACCTTGCAAATACGACAGCCATGAGAGGTCTGACTCCGTCCATTGGGCCTCTTTGTCGCATATCACCGCTAGGTTCGTGCGGCTGGATATGAGACGCGGCTCATACTTTGGGGTCATGCATCCGGTTTCACATCTAACTTGTCGCATCAAGGATTCCAATCCTAACGACATGAGCTTAAATAGCTCTACCTGAACACATGGCTGTTCAATTTCTTTTGTTCTTCAGATAATTCTCATCAATTGACTGGTGCCATCAATGATCCCTGTGGAGCCAGTTGCCTGACACAACGCCAAGGATGGTGAGCACGGTGAGCCAAGGGCAGATGCTCGCAGATGCTCACCAGAGCCAGAACGAGAGCACCAGCGAGCACCCTGAAGGAGATAGGTATATTATGGATGGATTTCCTAGCAAGCAGTCTTTACCTAGCTACTTCAGTGATCAATATAAGTCTTCATTGTAACCTACCTTGGAGAGGGCAAGCTGTCTTACAACTTGTGTATCGAGATCCACCACGACGCCGCTGCTCTACGTTGCCGACTTACCGCCACTTCGACAGAAACCCTTGGACTAGAGTACCTCTGTCGACCAGAAGCACCCCGGTCGTAACACTAGGGTCGTAATAAATATATCTTTATATTATATCTAGACTTTTTATAGATATTATATACTTATTTCTTTAGTATAAGTTAGCCCATATCGCGCGACTTAGATTTTATTATATTTGCTCCCTTATCTATATATCTACCTCGGTCCGCCCCGACGGGCAACATCATCCCTAGAGGATTCTAGGCCTCCATTTAACAAACTAGAACCGCAGTCCGCATTGACACTGGCTGATCTTATAGAGCACTTGTACATTAGACTAATAACCCTCGATCTCTGACTCTTAGCCTGGGGTATCGTGGCTGCCACGACATGGAAAAAAAGACTCATTGTGAACACTCTCTACTAATCCTAAACCTTACTTTTAAGCGGTTTCCGGAGCAGGCGGACAACTTCCTCGCCGCCCGTTTGGCCAGACCTCAGGGCCCCCTCTAAGAAGCCCCGAAAGGCAATAGATAACTCACTGCCGACAAAGTGAATGTTGCGGTCATGTGAGCGAATCGTGCGGTAGAAATCGGACACGAGGGAGCCAGGCGGAAGCACGGCGTTGGGGCCTCCCCTGAAGTACGGGTTCTTCGACCACTCCATTTCCACAACCTTGACGGGGTCGGGGACCTGGCCCGCCGAACCCGCGAACAGGGCCTTGATCTGCTGAATCACCTTTTCACGCCGCTGCCGGGGTGTCAACAAAGACCAACGAAGGCCTGATTCTCCCACCACGAAACAGGTCAGAGAAAATTGACCGTCAGCCGCGACGGACGTGTCGAAGGCGTATCGCACGGGCCCTGTTTCTGAGAAGATGTTTCCTGACAGTCTGGCATCGACCCACCAGGGTGTCCTGTAGACCAGGATTGCCTTCGAGTAGTATCCCATCGTGGAGTTGTCAACTAGTAGTTGCTTTCGTGGTTCAAGTTCTGGCTTAAACTTGATCGTGCCGTAGTTGGCAAAGGGAATTGCTACGATGACCTTCCTGCATCGGAAGACAGCTTGGTCGAGCGTTAAGACTTCACACGAGGATTCGGAGGTCTGCTTTATCCTTGTGACAGGTGTTGAGAGCCTGACAGTGTCGGGCAGAAGTTCTTCTCGAAGACCGAAAGCCAAGCTCTGGCAACCTGAGAAGAACGTGTCAGCTTGAGCAACATGTAAAAGAAGAGTTTCTGCGCTCACCTTGACGGATTCTTATGGACTGGGCTGCTCCCTCGGTGTCTGAAAGCAAAGTCATCAGGCTGCCGCTCTTCCGAGCATAGTCAGCCAGGTACAGGACGCTCACGGCGTCGGCCTCGACACCAAAGCTGGATGCTGCCACCAGTTGGGCCGCCACCACAGCTCCTTCCGGGCTGGGCTGTTTCTGGGCAAAGTCCAACAGGGTCTGAGAGTCGAGGGCTTCCGCATCAGCTGCCTCGTAGGGCTTTACAGGATCCATTGGAGTCACGATCTGTTCGATGCTGGAGACGAACTGCTCGAATCCCGCGAGATGACTTTCAGGCTGAGAGGGTTTCAGCAGAGCACAGAAAGACAATCCCTCTCCAAACTTACCAGTCCCATCAGCCCGTGGGGCCCGGAAGTGACAGTTCCGTCACGGGCCTCGAACAGGTCCGTACCGGTTGTTCGCTGCTCGAGCAGCTCTAGACCGTACTTCTTGACCAGGCTCTGCGCGAAAGTCTGGGTGGTGTTGATCCAAGCTCCTCCCGCCTCGACGGGCGCGCCGCGCGAAGACGTTGGGACCGAGTGGGCTCGACCGCCGACCCTGTCCAAGGCCTCCAGAACGATGCACGAAAAGCCTTCAGACTGGATGGCCTTTGCTGCTGATAGACCGGACAAGCCGGCGCCGACAACGACGACGTCTACCTCTTGGGGAGCCATGGCTGAAAGTTGGAGAAAGGATGCAGGAAGCGATGAATCACGTAAATCACGGCAGGTTTTTTCAAGTAGTCTTGAGCTACCTTGAGACTGAATTTATGGAAACCGAAATGGTGAGATGAATCTCTGAGAGAATCGGCCTTACAACAGAAACTGCCATCAATGAAAGGCCGAGGATGTACACATTCTGAGACGAACTGCCACATCCGCTTCATTATCGCCCCGCATCATTGCAGCCGCTCGCTCGGGTGTCCGCGGACGACCTGGACACCTTGGGTCTCGCGGACAACTTCTTGAATGGGCTTGAAGCTAGAGAACTGGAAGAACGGCAGTCAGTCGCATTGCAATGAGGTTGACGGCTGTGCCAACATGATCCAATCATGAATGGGGCATATGGGTGTCACCGAGCGCTAACAGGGCCCACAATTGATACCAACGGACACCGGACAATGTGTACCCCGCAATTGGCATTCAGGGGTCAGTGGGGGAGGCTCGCGGAGATTTTCCAAAGGAAGCTTGGTGGGGGCGCGCTATAATCATGTCTTATCAAGCACCCGGAAGCTACTAAGTGACTTTCAGAGATGGGATTCGACGACTGCACAGTGTGTCAGGTCCTCATGGTCAGAACAGATGAACTTGATGGGCAAACATTCGAATTTGCTACTCGCACTCCGCTACGAACTTCCGCTTCAAGATGCCGTGGCAACACACCACCAACTCGTTCAACGCTCTCCCCGCACTATCTTATCCACAGTATCCAGCCCATTGATCGTCTTGAACTGGCTCTCGGCCCAGGACTCCGGCAAGAGGGTGGTCATCCAGGCCAGAGACGCGCCGCCCCCTTCCCAGATGGTGTTGGGCGGCTTGGACTTGGTGAGATGCTTCACGATGGCCGCGGCCCACGCCGCCGCGGGGATATCGTCCTCCTTGACTCCCACCCCGCGAAAGGCGTCCTCGATGCGCTCCTGCGCCGCGAAGAACGGGCTGTCGGCGGGGAGGCGGCGGGTTTCGTCCGACTCGGTGAAGGAGTTGGAGTTGATGTTGGAATCCACAGCCCCTGTCTTTAGCTCGATGACCCTGATGCCGAAGGTGGCCAGCTCGAGACGCATGGTCCGCGTCATCATGGATGCGGCCGCTTTTGAGGCGTTGTAGGCGCCGCTGAAGGGCAGCGGGAGGACCGAGGCGCACGAGGTATTGTTGACGATCGTTGGCGTGTGGGCAGACTTGCGAAGAAGGGGAAAGAATGCCTTGGAGACGGCCACGATGCTGTGCAGGTTGATCTCGAAGAGGCTAGACATTTCCTTCAGGTTGATGTCCAGCGTGGGCATCATGTAGTCTCGCCCGGCGTTATTGACGAGGAAGTCCAGCGACCCGCCCGTGATGTCGCCTACTTCGGCGACGCAGGCTTTGATGGACTCCTCAGAGGTTGCGTTAAGAACCAACGTCTCGATGCCTGCGTCCTTGACGGATTTCGCCTTTGCGAGGTTTCGGGCGGTAGCGAAAACTCGCCACCCATGCTGATGGAAAGCAATGGCTAATGCAGCTCCAAGGCCACCATCGGAGCAGCCGGTGATGAGGATGGTTTGCTTCTGGGGCATGGTCGTAGACTTGATTTGATAACAGATCGTGGTGGGAAACAGGGGAAGCGGGACCTTCTCACAGGCAGTTTCACGGGCAAAAGTCCGCTTCTTATACGCGAGGGCGACCTGAACAGGGACCGAGGAACCGAAGTCCATGGATTCTGAGCCATGGCCAGGTCCTCACCTAAAGCGGTCACCTCGTTTAGCGCCAGCCGACGAGTCGTTCACCCTAACCCCGGTATCCATCTTCCCAAGCCCGGCGGGGCCTTCAGCATGCTCCCTGTCAAGTCACACAGTCAAAATGACGGGAAAAGTAAATGAATTAGATATCTGAAACGAAAGAACGAGACTAAGTAGCTGAGGAGGACGCCCGTTATTCCAACGGCCGGAGAAGTCGTCTCACTAGACCGATCAAGCGCTGTCCATGATGCAGAGGGTCAATCAACGTGTTTGCCTTCACGAGCCCATAAACAAGTCCCAGGACGAGGCAAACTTGGATGACTCGGCTTACCTTGCGCGTCAGTGTCCGAACATCGTTCCCTTCTCGATCGAATGCAACCCTGTCGGTCGGTCTGACGGTCTTTAGAATGGCTGCTGTTTTCTTCTCCGTGTATGGCGGGTATCTGTTCTTGAGGGCCGAGTCCAGCCACTTGGGAATATCCGCCACCGCTCTGAGGTCCGTGAACTGCAAGAAGCCGTATGAGCCGTGATATGCACCGATGCCGCTGGCACCAGCCCCTCCAAAGGGGGCCCCTTCGGCCAGGTTGTGCACGATGCAGTCGTTGATGGTGACGCCTCCGGACTTGGTCTGCTCCAGTGCCGTAGACTTCTCTGCTTGAGAATCGGTGAACAGGTACAGAGCAAGCGGATGAGGGTGGGAGGCAGTGTGCGATATGGCTTCATCGAACGTCGCATCTAGAATGGGAAGAATCGGGCCAAAAAGCTCCTCGGTCATCAATACGTCCGACGGCAAGACGTCAGTGACGATGGTGAGTGAGAATGCCAAGGTGGCAGAGTCGCGATGGCTGCCGTATACAATTTTGCCTGCGGTCCCATCCAAGAGACCCTCGAGACGATGGAAATTGCGTTGGTTGATGATGTGCGAGAGGTAGTCCGGGGTCTTCTCCTCGCCCGTGAATACGTCAAGATGTTTGATCAGGGAAGAGATGAACTGCTTCTTAACGCTTGGATCGACAAAAACGTGGTTGACGCCGACGCAGACCTGGCTCGATCACTTAATCTGGGTGCTCATTCATGGCATAATAAGAGAAGGAAACTCACCTGCCCGGCGTTCAACAGCTTGGCTCCGGCAATCTTCTTTGCCGCCAAATCCACGTCGGCGTTGGCCGAGACGATCGCGGGACCTTGACCTCCCAGCTCGAGGGTGACCGTGGTCAACTGCGCTGCCGCCTTCTGATAGATGATGCCCCCGACCTTTGTGGATCCGGTAAAGAAGATGTGATGCCACTTCTTGTTCAAAATGTGGTCCATCTCCTGGGGTCCTCCAGTGATGACCCGGACGGCATCCGGGTCAAGGTATCGTGGAATCAGGGCGGCAATTAGGCCCTGAGAAGCGCTGGCTACCTCACTTGGCTTCACGACTGCAGTGCACCCCGCCGACACGGCAGCAATCAAAGGCTCGATCGTCGATTGGTACGGAAAGTTCCAGGCCGCGATGATGAGCACGGCTCCCTTTGGTTCTTTGCGGACGCGGACTCGACCGAAGAAATTGAGGGGGTTGAAACGGGACGGCCTCTCGTCCGCCGCCCACATCTCGAGGTTTTTGATGGTGTACAGACACACGGTCTGTATGGCGTGCACATCCGCGGACAGGGCTTCCAATTTGTGCTTGTGCAGATCTTGGTGAAGCCCCTTAGCGATCTCCCCCTTGTTGTCCTCAAGCATCCACCAGATCTTCTTAATCTGACGAAGACGCCACTGTAGGGACTGGGTTTTGTGCGTGGCAAATGTGCGCACAACCGAGGCATGGGCCTGGGATCGATATTAGCTGGCATCCAGGAGGTCAAGCATGAGAAATAGCCCCTTGCCTCGTCCACCTCGCTGGCAGAACTGAAATGCATTTGTTCGGATAAGCTACTTCGCTGCATCGATCAAGTCAAGTCCTCAGGAAAGAAATATTGAGAATGGTAAGAGAGAATAATTCAGTGGTCCAGAGGGAATAGAATGATGGCCAAGTCAATCCTCTGACAACTGCGATCCGGCTTATATAGGCAGGCAGGGTTGGTTGGCTGGCTTCAGATGATGGGGGCCGCAATGGCGTTAGGAGCATGGCAGCAGGCTTGCCTCGGCTCGAGGCCCAATACACCACCGACGCCGGGGGCAAAGAGAAAGGGCGCTATGGCCAAATTAGTCTTACTGTCATATGCGTGTAACGCTAGGGGTTAATCAAATACATCAGATGACCCTCAAATGGCCGATCCTGAACAGCGAACTTGGCACAGCTCACACTTGACTCTGACTGTGCAGAGGTGGTGACACCAAGCAAGGTCTTAAGGAAGAAAAGAGCACAAATGACACAAATTTGCATGTTTTCCGAGCACCGAAAGGGAGCAATCATCTACATCATGTTTTGCTGCGAGTCGGAGGCTTAGGAGTCATTGTGTTTCAACATTGTGCTAGATACTGCAGCGCCTATGAGGGAATTTTGACTTGATAGATGGTGTATATGTTCCTCGGAGGCAGTTCTAGCTTGAAAAAACGAAGATATCACTTTTCATTCCCAAGGCTGGCAACAGCCTCCTCTGCAGCCCGCGCGCCGGCCGCGAGTGCACCCTCCATGTACCCCTTCCATTCAAGCGCGGTCTCAGTGCCTCCAAAATGGAGATGCTGGAACGGTGCCCTGAAATCCTTGCCATACTTGGACCAGACCCCAGGAGGTGAGAGGGACGTCGGGGCACCGTGGAAGAACTCCTCGTTTGGCCATACGAGGGAATTGATTTCCAGCACATCATGGGCCAGATGGGCGTTCTCAGGGCCGACCAGCGTCGCCAGGTGATGAAGCACGGCCTGCTCCTGCTCGAACTGAGGAAGATCCTTGAAGCCAACGGCAGCTTCGCCGGCGACAAAGAAGGCTAAGGAGTACTGTTCCGCCTTGCTATTGCAGATATCCCAAGAGAAACAGATTGGGCCCTTAAAGCTCAGGAATTTGCCGAGCATGCCGAGGCCCCTCCACCATGGCTTCGAGTACGTAGCGATAATCTTGTAATACATACCTCCTTGGGTCTGCGAAACAAATGCGGCTTTGCCTCGAGGCAGCGGGGGCGAGAACTTAATGGAGCGGTATGTGTTGGAGGCGATGGTGACAACAGCCTTCTTTGCGGTTACTATGAGACCATTTCGAGCCACAACTTTCACTCCATTGTCATCCTGGCGGATGGATGCGACAGGTGCGTTCAGCATGATGGAGCCGGGAATCAACTCCGATGCCAGGCCCTCGGCAATGGCGCTGGTTCCTGCACAAACCCGTCAGTTTCTGAGATGGGCGCTCAAGCTCTGGCATACTACATACCTTGCTTGATCTTTAGATTCTGGGCACCCTTCGGGCCATCACTGGAGAGGCTCTCGAATCCACCCAGCGACTTGATGTAGTCCAGGAAGAAGTGAGCACCGGTATTGGTAGTCGTTCCACCGAACAGCGTGGGCAAAAAGAGTTCGGTGAAGGCGCGAGCAGGAGCCGAGAATCCTGTGCGGGTCATCCATTCGTCGACGGTGCAGTCTTCTTCTTTCCAGGTGCAGTTTGCCAGGTCTACATCGAGGATTGCGGCTTCATAGGCGCCGACTGCCTCTGCGATACCCGTTCCCAGCTCAGGGTAGTCAGGAAGCTTCAATTGCGTGCGCACCGTCAGTCACTGCAAAATGGGAGAACCACGGCGATGCTCTTTTGATCTCACCTCAGCTGCATTCTCAGAATCGGCTCGAATGAGCTTGCCATCTTGTAGTTCCATGACCGTGTAACCTGTCAGGTACTGCTCGATGAAGTCGAGCTTGAATTTCCGGGCGAGCTCGGTCACCCTGGGCTGGGTATCCTTGTTGATCCAAGTCGCACCCAGCTCGATCAGGCCGGGGCCAGAGGTCAGAGGATGAGAGAAGCAACGGCCGCCGACCTTATCCTTTGCTTCCAGGATGAGGGTGGAGAATCCAGCTTTCTGGAGGTCGGTGGCGGCTTGGAGGCCACTAAGTCCTCCTCCGATGATGGCGACGTCCACCTCCCGAGGCTCGGGGTCGTTGGAAAACAAGGCTGACTCTTTCTGCCAGGTGCGAGTAGAGCCCGGAACTGCTGCGATGACTTGGACTTCGAACTTGAGGTCTGGAAAGGCCAGCTTTTGGACCGGGACCAAGAGAGATCCGGGCAGCCCAGTGGCACCATCGGTCTGCATCAGCTTCCCAATGGCAGGCTGAAGATCGGCCATTTTATCCTCTGTCCAGTCAACGATGAACATGTTCGACACAAGAATATCCCTCGGGCTGGCCCCAGCGGTTGAAAGGATGGCAACCAAGTTGTCCATGGCGAGGGATGCCTGGTCGGCCAGGGAGTCTGGACTACTCCCATCGGGTTTGCGACCCACGACGCCTGCTGTAATCACCAAGCGGCTCCCTCCATCAATGGTGACGACATGAGACGTGTATGGCACAGTGTAGAGTCCTGTAACGCCAGAACGCGAGATTGGCGTGAGCTGGTTGCGTACGCTCATGGTGATGAGGTGTCTGGTCGTTCGGAAATGGACCTGGTTCGGAAAAAGTGTCTGAAAAGTATCTTGAATAAGTCCAATTTTACGAGGGCTTGAGGGTGGCAGAACATTGCACGAGACAACAAGCTCTGTCCATTTTACATCTTTTATGGTCAAGCCCGGCAGTCGTTCAACTGCTGGTACGTTGTGGACTTGGCGGTGTAGTTTTTGATGCGTCTCCTGCTGGCGGTCCAGCCCAAAGAGCCCAGCGAGTAGTTCCAAGCACCTTACCTTACCTACCTTAGCCACTCGTGGAGGCCCTGATAGCTGCGGGCGCTATACTACATGAGGAATACGTCCGCGAGACAACTTCGCGGAGAAATCGGATACAACCCTCAGCCCCGTGCGTCGATCAGCAGAGTCCGGCTGGCCGGTGCTAGACTGCATGAGGCATGTATCCGCGAGGCAATGCGGGGGAACTGATAAGCTTCAAGCGTCAAGCGCCGCGCCCCCCATTCGTATGCTCGGTATAAGTTGAGCAACCCACATGCCCATTACGTGCTCCATCGCACAGCACAGCCATCCATGCTAACTGCCCCAGGAAGCCGTCCGCGAACCCGAAATCACGGAGCCCACCAACCAATCACCTGGAGTTGATTCGATTCTGATGCCTCGTTCCCGCGAGCCGCGTCCCCGGGGACGTACATTGACGGGATGCTGGACGTGCCGCGAGCGGCGTGTCAAGTGCGATGAGACCCGCCCAGCCTGACGCCGCTGCGTCTCCTCGCGTAGGACATGCCAGTGATACCATCTGAAGCTGTCGTGGGTGGGTGCTCACGGGGGTTACTTCGACGCCTCCTGTTCGCTATCGGCCCACGAGATGTCGAACGAGAGAGTCGAAGCCGCGAACCGTCCTGGCTGCGCGGCGAACCTCCATCAGCGAGCCCACACGCGTCGCGAGCGTCACTTGCTTCATCACTGGGCAACATACCTGTCCGATGCCTTCATGCCTCTGTCCTCGTTCAATAACCCGCTGCGCCCGCTCTCCGTCATCGCCGTCGAGAATGGAAAGACAGACGCCGGGAGGAGAAACTCCTGTCACCAGGCCATTTTCCATCTCCTCTGCGCCGCATCAGCGGTACACATGGCACACAACGGATCCTCAAGCTCGAACTGGGAATCAGACTCGATTTACCATGAGAGTCTGGGGTTCTTCTGGCTCAGAGACGCTCTTGCCGCATCCCAGGTTGATGGGCGCGACCGAACTCTTGTCCTGGCGGCCATTACCCTGTGCATTGTCCTGGAAACCATGAAGGGGACGGCATGCCTGTGGCGCATACATATCGACGCCGGCATGCGCTGGCTCCGCGACTCGCAGGGCTCACTCTGGCAGCCCTCGGAAACTTGGAGCGCCCTTTATCATCTGTTCATGGACTTTCTCACCTCCGCCCTGGTCGCCCCGTCACTCTCTGGAGGAAAAATTCTTCTCGGCTCAGAAGACTACCGGGTTCTCATCGCCAGTTCTGACCCACTGGCTGAAATCCTGGGCATACAGGCTGACGGGGTCCAAATTGTCGTGTCGGCATGCGGCCCAGCCTGCGACGGAGCCGCCCAAGCCGACTGGCGAGCGTTCCGATCCTGAAAGTCCCAACGCTTCTTACCTCCGTCCCCACCCGATGAATCGACATATGCGTCGGGGCAGGAGAAGCTCAGGTATCATCACGCACACACGACGGTCTATATTCCCCTGTCCGGTTTATCATCCCTCATTATATAACAGGACGCTAACCAGCGGGGGCTAGGTACCATTACCAAGAACCTCGACAGGGTTACAATGAACAGCCATCTGGGGTTGAGGATCGCGTTCACCTTGGCCTTGTCACCACTCAGCTCCGAGGTGCACAAGCTCCCCAATTCCCGATCTTGTGATCCTAGATCTCCTGTGAGCGACATAATCAGCGGATTTCATACTAATTGCATGGACTAGGATATTGTTAAGTTAGTGTGAGTAATAACGGTCCCCCCCTTGTCCCGTCACCCGCCATCACATCAACTGTGCGAAGAGACTCCAACGCCACAACTGCCATCAATTTGCAAGCTAACAATACAAGGAAAATACCATTCTACTCTTAGTCTTCTTCCGAGTCTAGATCTCGTTCCAGATACCGTTGCGAGGACCGTTTGGCCCTCGTTGACCGGTGTCGTAGAGGCTCTTCCTCACTTTCTTCCTCCACTTCTTCTGCTGCTACTATACAACTGCCCTCTCGAGCTGTGCGCTGCCCCGCGTTTGGTTGTGTTGTAGAGCCACTTCTGCAAGGCTCATGAATCTTTCATTCGGGTCCTGGCGGACGTTGCGGCGTTTCGGTGGTTGGAATTGCTAATCAGATGTTACGAAAGTCATGTCCGTATAGCAATTCCCTTCTTTAAACAGCTCTTCTCTGGTGGTGCCCAGCAAAGTGGTGATGTCTCGCGGCCTGGCACTTTCAGCTTTGGTCTGCAGGACCAGCAGCAAGAGGGAGAATTAATGTCCCCTGTTGGAGCTCAGAAACCAACAACTAGCGGAATATCCACAACGTTTCAATTTGGGGCGCATGCACCGTCCGGGCCAAATATAAGCAACAGTTCTAGTCCCCCTGATTGAAAACCTACTACATTCCCTTGGTCTTCAATCACAGGTTAACCATCGTTCACTGGAGGATTATTCAGCAAGGCGGGTGGAAGTGCCCAGATGGGCTAGCAGGCAACGCAGTTGCCAAGCACGAAGGGCTCGCTCGGTGAGACTCAACAAGCCCCATGGTCGCTTGGCAAGCAGAACCAAGCTGGTGGAGAGACCGGTCCGGTTTAGCATCTGGCACTTCTACGGCAATTCAACAACCACTGCAAGCCACGGTTCTGGCAACGTTACAGCCGCATCTGACTACTAGGATCGACAATGTTACAGCTTATGGAGCACCGTGGCTATTCCCAAGCGAACAGTGAAGCCTGGAGATCCAAGATCCAGGTCCGATAGCAGTCCGACTGTCCGGCGAGGGCAAACCTAAGAGTAGGTCCATATCATCTGGATTCAAGTATGGCCACCATAGGTTCGTCTCTGCCCGAACGTCTCCCAATTTTCCTGGCATTGGGTTATCATCGGGGTCAGATATGCCGGTCAGCCAGATTGAGAGTCGACCCAAGACCTCCTACTCGCTGCTTCCCCCAAGTACTAGACGTCGGCCGATAAAGGGCGCCTCAACGAGTGGATTCAGCCCACACACCACTCTTGAAGAAACAGCGTCGCCTAATACTACAACAGAGGGTTGGAAAACTGGCGACCGCACACTCTCTGAGATCTCCCGAGGGCTGAAGAAGCTTGACATAAAAAAGGGACCATCAAGAAACCTCTTTTGGGTTCCAACTAAGCATAAGGCTTGGGAGAAGGATATCAAGACCACGCCGTTGATCGACAGAGTGGGCCGTGACGACGCTCAACTTCAAACACCCGCTAAAATGTAGAGAGTAGAGCAAAGAACCAGTCTGTGGATACTTGTGACGAAGGTGCGAGCGGTCACATCAGTCAGCATAGCCCGACGATTCGGTCGAAAGACGACGAAGGCTTGGATCAAAGCAGAGCGATCGCATCTCAGCGGCCAATCTCCATCGGGGATACTGGATGCGACCTACTAAGGAAGAAATTCTTGCCATGGACAAAATCCAACGCATCAACGTGACAGGTTTGACTATTGGGCGCAAGAATATTGGCTTCATTCGTTTCAAAGTCCCAGTCGATCCCACAGACATTAACCTTGACGATCTGCTCGGTGGTCTCGTCATACTTGAAAGTCGATTAGCAACGGTATACCCCGCTTCTGCTGTGAATAAGCCTCCTATTGGGAAGGGCTTGAATGTTCCCGCGTTGATATCATCGGAACATTCATGGCCTCGAAGGGGGAAGGGGGGGAGTCAGCGAGAGGTGGAGACGGGGGAGTAAGTGACGAGGCACATAGAACGTCTGAAGAACGTTGAGGGAACCCGGTTTGAAAGCTACAGCGAGGAACACGGCGTCTGGACTTTTTTGATGGACCACTTCTCGACTTACAATGAATTCATGTATGAGGACAAGGAATAAACTCTAGGGCTCACTTGATAGGAGAATTCAGTAATGCTAACTTAGTAAGTTGAAACATCAATATTTATAGTAGCATGTTACATGGGTACAGAATAACCGCCAAATTCAGCGAGAACGCTCCCTAATGGACCTTATGGCTTGTCTAACCACTATTTGGTTAGAAGGGCCCATAATGAGAGTGAGGTGCGGAGGGTGAACCCGAAAATCGGCCATAGGCGGTGGCTGTCTTAGTCATTCCACTTAAAACGTGATGATGCCCATAATCCTTGACTAAAACGGAAACTCCAAAATGCAGTAAAGAAGCCAGGTTATCAGCAGAGACACCCTTAACAAGGACAATTTGGAGAGGGAAAGCACAGATGAAAAAGAAGATTACGCAGCTCAAGCCAAAGACAAAGAACATGAGGCTTGTATTAGGTTTGTCTTGCAGAGATGGGACGGTCGTCATCGTAATTGTTCATCAATATCATAATCATGAAAACTGGAATTGCGCGATGCCAGGACTGCTCAGTCCATATAGAAATCTCCCTTGAGAATTCTCTCCTGGAAGGTATCACCAGAGAGAGCAGCGGCACCAGGTAGCCGTTAAAGGCAAACACAGGACTCGGCCTCCGGTGCTCCATCTCAATTAGCGCCTTTGCCCTCTGCAGGATCCTCTCTCCATCTTCCCTCACAATCTCCTGGTCGATCATCTCGAGCTTGGCCAGCCCGAACCATACAGCCTGGTGCATGTCGAGCGATGCGATTGCGCTCTTCTTCTCGGGCGTGGGGTCGCCCATGTATCCGGTTCGAGGTGGCAACTCGAGGTCGTCAAAGGTTTCGTTTCCCACGTAGATGGCAACATTCTGCCCGAGCCGGTAGAGCATTTCAGTGACCAGGTCGCACAAGGTGTATTCAGCTTCTTCGCCCTCCGGGAAGTATAACAGTGGTGTCGGTACATCCCCATACTTCTTTTCCGCCCGCACGGAGTTGAGGAGCTGGCAGCCAGCCTTGAGGTGTCGGATAGAGTCTGTGTAGCGTCCATGCAAGCTCTCGATGCAGATAAAGATGACGCAGCAGATGAGGGCTGTTTGCAGGTTGATCTCCGAGTTCTCCTCCATGAGTGGCTTCATGTGCAGTATAGCCTGGTTGTAATTTTGAATAGAGGCATACTCGAATTCGGCGGTCGACGACAACGATGTGGTGTTTCCCCGATAACCAGCCTGGAACCGACGATGTGCTCCACCGAGGGCGCAGAGCGCATACTTGACTGGCTCGATGGTGTGGGCCAGCGGTAGCACAAAGTTATGCCAGAACATGGGGCTGGACAAGACATCGAAATCTTTGATGGTGTACTCTCGGGCGTGGTAGAAAAGGGCGGCATCGGCTGGGGAACCGAGATTCTCGATCGGCAGGGCAGGTCTCAGTGCTGAGAGGGCTCGACAGGCTTGGCTCTTCGGCTTGGACTGGTACTGCACAAGCTTCAATTGCTTCTTTGCTTTGGGGGCGGGAGGTTTGGGAGCTTCATAGCCGTCGCATTTCTGTCTATCTTTTAAGCATCGCTGGCACACGGGCTTTTGCTCGTCACACTTCAAATGCCGGATTCTGTCGAGGCGGATCAGTACGCAGGGATAGACGACTCGGCAGACTGCACAACTAACTTGCTGCCGGGGGTTAGCAACATAGTCACAACAAGCACAGTAGGAATTCAGTGGTATGACAAGATGGTGACATACCACGTCTTGCAGCCAGTCCTCACCCGGGGCGCCTTTGCTCTTGTCCACTTCTTGCGCGGCGGTTGCTGAGGCTCAAGCGGAGTCATGTTTCTAAGAGAACTACGAGCGGCCCAATCAAGGCTCCCAATGTGGATTCTAAGAGGTGTGCCTGTCGCGTGCCAAGAATTGTAGCGGCGTAAAGAAGACTCGGACAATTTACATGGTATCCTTGGCGGCGCGGCTTCGAGGGTTAAATGGTTTGGTGGCACCATGGAGATATAGCGGGTCCGTCGAGTCTGAGCACGTCTATTGGCTGCACCGTAATGAATACGAATACTTTGCCGTTTTTGGTAAGTCTTAGTTAATGACAGTTCTGCGCTTCAGCCCTGTTCGAACGCTGCCACACGCTCGTTGAAAATTGCTTCGGTCGGCGATTGCATGATGGAATGCCAGAAGTTATAGAAATCTGCCCAACCATCCGGCCTTGATCCCCTTTTCATTGGCCCTGCTGCGTTTGACGCAGCGCCAGCAGCCAACTTTTCCTGTAGCGATAAAATTGGGAGACAATGTGCAAGTACTGCTTTGTTTGCATGCCATAGGCAAACCAGCGATTATGCAGATGGGAGTACTCTATCAATTGCTTTGAGGCACGCAAGGCAGCGATCAGAAAGAACAACTGAAGGAGGCCTAGCACCAGTCATCTCGTAGAGAGATTGAAGTCACTCTAAAGCCTAAACATAGTCTTCCTCCTACTCACCGCTAAGAAATGCAAATGCAATGCAAAAGGATCGTCGGCAGGCGTCTACTCCAATCATGTCAAGGAGTGGCATCTGATATTTGTTCGTCTTGTATGTGCAGTCGAGCAGTAAGAGATCAGAATAGGCTTAAAGGTATTGTAGGGAGCCTAGGTGGGCGAATAGAATCGCCGTGACCCGTTGATTCTCGTCAACCCGCAGACGACTCCAGAACCCTTATCGGTCTAGTTAATTAATCAAAGCATAGATTGAACTTTATCCTTCGTGCAAATCGTCTTTCAGCTTGGCAATATAGTTATAGATATCTTGCCTTATCGCTAGAGAACCCCCATCTTACTGCCGCAGATATGTTTGGATATCTCTAGGAGAGATGCCGGCAGATACTAGTTCTGCCAGGGATGCTTTCCCGGTGGCGTCGAGTTTGCGATGGACTAGGTGTGCTGACGGATGTGAACTTAGGGGATAATTGTGCTTTGAACATTCCTTATTCGGCCGATGCTATAAATACCAGGTTGTCTTATCTAATGATTCTTTGGCCAAGACTGAGATATGGGCAGCCGGTGCCTCGGGTTGTTGTTTTGCGCGCTCGTTCCTTATTTGCTGAAGTTTTAGGCTGCCAGGACCTATCACATGCATACGTGACAATTTTCCTCCCGCTTGTTTTGGTTGTTGACTTTCGCGTAATAAACGCGTAGCCTCGCGTGGCAGCCCAGACGTTGATTGCGTTAACTAGCTCATCGCGAGATTTGTATTCACCTTCGGGAGGCAAATAGCCGTCGGGGAACGAATTAGGTTCTTCCAAATTGGGGGCTGTCGGCGATGCGTCGGTTGAGGCACTCATTCTGTCAGGTTGAATGACTCATTTACAGTCGTCAAAACAGGTCCTGTTCTGACTTTCGATTGAAGAGAAGGAAATATGCCGATGCAGATGGTGACCAATCAAATGACAGGAAGCCCCGCTAACATCTTATCGCGGCGCCCGGGCGCCGTTCCAGTGGGAGCCTATTTTCACAGCCGGCTGTGAACGTATGAGACCCCAGGGGCGGCCTATCATTAGTCAGCCCCCTGGGTAACCGGCAAGTCATACATGCACCGCCGGCGGTGCAAATAAGATCTATTATATAAGACTGACTTATATATGTATAATTAAGAGATATCCCTCCCTTATCTATTAAGAGAGTATTTATTTATATAATTAAAGAGATTAAGAGGCCTTTTATATATATAGATATTTAAGATATAATATAATTTATTAGCTATATACTAATTTACCTTGGGCTATAAATAATATATAATGCCCTTACTTATATAACTAAATAGCATAGTTTTAAAGTAAATTACTTTAATGCTTTTAATATATAAAGTAGGCTTTTTCTTACTAAAGAAGACTTTTACCTGTTTTTAAATAATACTATAAAGATAAATAACTAGAATTAAAACTAATATTAAAACCCTTAGGACTTCCCTATCTTTATTAATAATATATTAATATTAGCCAGGGTAGTATATCTAATAAATATAAATATCCTAGCTACTTTATATATTATTACTAGTAACTAGTAATAAAAGTAATACTTTAATAATCTTTATCTAAGAGCCTAGCCTTTATAGATATATTATTAATAAGCTTAGTATATATTACTAAATAACCTTTATAAGGATATAAGGTAGCTATTAAATCTGCCAACTAATTAGGGTAACCCCGGCTAGTTATTATATGCGCAGAGACCTCCTAAAGCTCTATAGCTAAGCTACTATAAAAGGCTTAGTAAGTTAAAGTCTTATATATAATAAAAACCTATCTTTAATCTATAATTTTACCCTAATCTAAATATTAAGGCCTACTATCTTATAGCTATATTATTATACCTATAGGGATATTAGGTTAAGAGAAAGTAATATATTATATATTAGAATTAATAGCTATAGTAATAATAATAAAGGGTTAACCTTAATATTAACCCCTATTAGAGCATATATACCCTTTAGGCTAGAGATTAAGTATATTAAAATTAGCCTATAATTATCCTAGGCATAGTTTAGCCCTTGCTAGTAATAGGAATAATTACCTATTAGCTAATTATTATAATATTAAAGAATATAGGGATTTATATTATAGATATTAATTAAAATAGCTATATATAATAGTATTAATAAGAAAAGTAATAATTTTTATAGGGATAATTATTTTTTTACCTAGATAATTAAAGGCTATTAAGCCTATATTATATAATTATTTAACTTACTTATAGCTTAATTAAAATATACTATTAAGTTATATATAATATACTTAGAGATTTATCTTTTTTTCTCTTTTAAATAATATATATTAATTATATTTTTTATTAATTTTATAAATATTCATAAGAGAGGTTTTTATCTTTATATTAATTCTCTTATAATTTATAATCCCTTTTAATAGTATCTTAGATATATTATATCTCTCGCCGCTATATAAGGGGCTCTTATACTATTTCTTTCTCTATATTAAATTTAACCCACTTAGTCTTAGCCTTATTCTAATTAAGATAACTTATTATCTCCTCCTTAGTCTAGTTCCTAATACCATTTCCCTCCCTATAATGCCTCCCTATTTACTTATAGCTAAGGTATTAATTATACTTAGCTTTAGAGTTATATATAAGTAGCTTTATAGCCTTCTTAAATTACTAATTAGTCTAAATTATTCCCCGAGGTAATATAATATATTAAGCCTTTTATACTTCCTTATATTATTAGAAAATAATATAAGGATTATTAGCTCGTAATATAGGCATAGCTAGGGCAGCTATTAGTATAGCTACTAGGGGAGATAATACCTAAGTTATTATATATATTAATATATATATTATTATAATAATCTTAGATATAATAGAGGCGCATAATAGGGATAATAAGAATAAGAAGCAGGTTATAAAGCGAGAAGATATATATATTATTATCTATATAGTTATAAAAGTATAAACTAGAGCTACTAATAGAGCTATTAATAAATCCTCGTAGCATAAGAGGTAAGCCTTTAAGGTTATCTTATAGCTAAGCTTATAATATTTTAAATACTTTAGTTATACCCTTAGCTATAATACCCTCTTAATAAGCTTAAATATACTAGGCTTATATTATATATTTATTACTAGTAGTATTAAATTAGCTATTAGGTAATTAAATAATCTATAAAGCTTAATAAGAAGCTAGGAAATCCTTAAGCGCTAAAGGTATTAATATATATATCACGGCCTAAGGGACCCCTAGGTCACATAGCAAGAAGGACCTATAGTTCCCTATTAATTATATAAGGATTAAGATAAATTATATCCTATAGGCTATAATCCCCTCTAATTTAGTAAAAAGGATTATAATAGCTTAGGACTTATAGGTTATAATCTATTATAATCTACTTTATTATATATAATATATAAGATATATTTATTATACTTTCTTATATAATAGCTACCTTAGCTATTAATATAACTTAATTATATTTAATACTTTTAAATATATTACTAAATATAACTTATACTTTTATTACTTAAACTATACTTAATACTTTTTATTAATATAAACCTAATATAATTAATTTATCTCTTAAGAAATATATAATTATTATATATTAATAACTCTTATTTAATAATATATTATATACTCTAAGTAATATTATTATTATAATACCTAATATTAGATCCCTCTTTACCTTATATAATAAGCTACTTATTATACCTTAATAAGGATAGCTAATAATTAAGCTAAAAGAACCTAATATCTTGATAAATATAAATAATAATAAGAAAAAATATATTATTCTAGCCTTATATAAGGATAAAGTCTATAAGCTTAGAAATAAATATAATTACTTAAGTACTTAATATAATAACCTCCTTAATAGTATATAAAATAATACTAAGATTACCTAAGAATAACTTATAGATATAAAAGTATTTATAAATAATATATAAAAATATCTTTATTAAGCTATAAAATAATAATAATAATAATATTAATAAACTATTAATAAATAATAAAACTAAATTAATTAACTTATTATACTTTAAGTATAATAAAATAATTTAATATAATAATAAGTTTATAATCTTAATAACCTAATATTTAAATATAATATTATTAATATAACCTATAATAATATTAATAAGATTATTAAACTAAAGGACCTAGAATTATTTAATAAATAAGCTACCTAAGTTAAGATATTTCTTATAACCCTTAGGGCATATTAATAATATTTCTTTACCTAAATAGCTAGTATTAAAAATAAAGTCTTATATATTAATAAATTTACTATTAAAATTACTATTAAAATTACTATTATTCGCATATTTATATAAGGTAAGATATATATATTATATATTTAATTAGATAGGTTTAATTAATTAAACCTATAGACCTCTATCTGCCTCTAAGTTTTAGTCTAGCGCTAGGGCTTAGCGCTAACTCTTTTTAGGTTTATAGAACTCCGATGCTAACTCTAGGAACTAATCCCTCTAAAACCTATAACGCTGATAATCCCTATTTCCTAATATAGTTACGCTTATAGCTATATGGCTAGATCCTAGCTATAAGACTTCTTTAATCTTTTTATTTAGCATAGCGAAAAGTATTAATACTTATAACGAGGGTTATAAGCTATGCCGCGTATTAGTTATATTTTAAGTCCCTAAGGAATTAGTCTTCCTCGCTAATAGGAATTTACCCTTCTTTTAGCCTTTTTTTAAGAGCCTTTAATAAAAAAAGCTCTTTTTTAATAAATTAAATCCTTTTATTAGTATTATTATTAAATAAAAAGAGGCTAAGTAAAAAAAGAAAAATATTATAATTAAAGATCGCGAGTTTAATATATTTTAGATTATTAAGGTCCTTACTTAATATAATATTTTAAAGGTATTTATTTAATATTATTTCTTATAGCTTATTATAAGTATTTTTTATGCCCTTATAAAGCTTATAAACTTCTTTACTAAAGTTATCTTAGTTATATTAAAAGGTATACTAATAGGTATTAGCTATATTACTTTAATTACTTAGTTAAAGGTCTCTATAGAAAGCTATTATAATTATTAATATATTATTAATTAATTAACTAATTAGTTAATTAGTTAGTTATAGTTATAGTTAATTATAGTTAAACTTCCTCTTATAAGGATAATAAAAATATAATCCCTTAAGATTTTAATTTCTTTAAGTAATTAAGAATTATAAGGGCGATTAAAAGGTTAGTATTAGAGGGGAGAGCTATTCTATAAAGGGGATTTTAACCTCTTTAATTAGTTAAGATATAAGCTATTTATTATAAATAGAGCTAGCTTTAGCGTATTATTAAAGCTATTAATTATTATATAGATAAACCTTATTAATTTAAGCCTATTAAGACCTCTAGCTTTAGGTATAGAGCCTTTATTATTAAAATTACTAAGATATTAATTATAATACTTTAATCCCTATTTTAAGTAGTATAAAGTTAAATAATAATAATATATTAATAAATATTTTATAAGAAATATATTTATTTAATTTAAGCCTAAATTATATAATTTTCTTAAAAATAAGCCTACTAAGGAAACCTAATTTCTTTTTATTAAATATAAAAACTTTAAAGATATAATTAAATAAAACTTTAAAATTATTAATAGAAAATAATAAGCTATATAGAAACTTAAAAACTTATAATAAATAAAGACTACTTTAATTTATATAATTAAATTTATATAAATTACCTTATTTCTTAATTAAGAGATAAATATCTTTTAAATAATATTTTATAAAAAACTTAAAAATAAAATTAAAAATAAACTTTATAAAATAAAAAAACCTAATAATTTCTAAGATTATATTAATATAGCTATTAAAATTAATAATTAATAATTTAAATAATATATAAAAAAATCTAATAAGAGATAAATTTAAGGTAATAAAAATAATATTAATTAGTCTTAAAGATAAAAATAAGCTAAAAGTAATACCTCTTATAAAACCTATATTAGACTTATAAAACTTAAAGTAACTTAAAAAAATAATAAAAATATTAAATATTATTATTATTATAAAAAGGGCTATAAGGCTAATAAATATTATAAAAAGTAATAAGATATTAAGAAGCGATATTATTAATTAAAGCTATAATAAAATCTTCTAAAAGGTAAGAAGTATTTAAATATAGCTAACTAAGATAATAACTTCTAAATAATTATTTATATTATTAAAATACTTAAAATAATATAAAAGAAATATAATAAAATAAGATTTTAGCCTAGAGAAATTATTATATCTTATTAAGCTACTTATTTAATAAAAAAAATAAGCTATTAATAATTATATACTTAATAATATTATAAAGAAATAATTTTATAAATTAATTAAACCCCTAAAAATCTATTAATTATACCTTATTAACCTAGATATATAAAACCCCTTATTAGAGCTAAATAATAAAAAAGAAAACCTTATTAATAAATAATGAATTATTATTATTACTTAGCTAAATTAATACTATAAACCTATTAATTATAGCTAATATATTAAAAGAACTAAGATATAATAAAAGTAAATATAAATAGGCTATAAAGATAATAAAAAGATCTTTATATAATACTTTAAGAAGATAATTATAAAATCCTTATTAAAGAAAGAATAAACCTATGCTATTAAGTTAACCTAGATATATAATATATCTAGCTAGCTAGGGAATAATAAAATATAAATAAAGTAAAAGATATTTATATTTATATATATTACAAGGAACTAATAATAAACCCTTAATAATTAGAATTATAATATAACCCTTAAGATAATACCTAAATTATATTAATATATCCCTAATATAAAGAAGTCTCCTAGGTATTATATAAACATTACTACTATAATATATATATTATAAATAAGTAATAATATAATTATTTCTTAGTTTAATTACCTTAACTAAATATTAAACCTTATTTAGCCTATAAAACCTATTAATATAAAAAAAAATAATAATATAAAAAAATTAATATAATTATATTATACTTTTATCCCTTAAAAAAAAAGCTATTAGCTTAGAATAATAAAATAAAGGCAAATATTAGATAAAAGCTACCTTAATATAAAAATAACTCTTTATTGTAAAGAAATATACTTATAATATAAAAAGTAAGTATTAGCTATATATAACTAGCTAGAGTATATAATAAAAGAAAGATTTAACTTCTTAATTTATTAAATAAATACTATTAATAAGAAATAATATAAAAATATTTAATTATACCTTAGAAAAGACTATAGATCTATTAATATAATCTTATAAGAATATATTAATTATATTAAGTATAGAAACCTTAATAAGGTCTATAAAGAAATATAATAATTAGATTATATTTACCCTAATAATAATAATAAAGCTATTAAATAAAGTTATTAAGAATAGATTAATAACTAAATAGATAATTATAACTATAAAGCTTATATAAATAGTAAATATAAGTTTAATTAGTATAGCTATATAATATTAAAAAACTAGATACTTTGTCTAATATAGGGCTATAAATAAATAAATATAGGTATATATTACCCTAGAAAGCCTTATATTTTATAAATAAAATATATAAGTAATAATACTTAGAATTAAAAATATAAGTTAAGGGAAAATAATTAAATACTTTAATAAATAATAGAGCCAAATAGAATTACTTTCATTTAATAATAATAAATAAACTTAAGCTATTATAAAGATATAAATAAATACCTTATTTAATTATTAACTTAAAAAAAACCCTTTTTAATTATAATAATAAAATTATTAATTATAAGATTAATTACCTTAAAGTTTTTATTAAAAAAAAGAGCTATAAGATATTATTTAATATTATACTTAATAAGTATTATAATCTTATACTTAGGTATTTATAGTTATAAAATTATAACCTATATTTTAATTAAAGAATTAATTAAATACTTTCATTTAATAATAAGGTACCTTTTATAATAAGTAATAACTTAGGATATAATATAAGATTTTAAATTTTTATTAAAAATAATAAAGAAAATAAAAAAAAATAAGTATAAGATATTTCTTTACTTAAAGGGATATAATATAAATATTATAATAAATAAAAATAATAAAATTAATAAATAATTATATATATTATATAATAATTTTATTAATTAAAATAAAACCTTAAGTAAATTAAAAAAATATTAGAGATAAAATAACTTAAGAATATCTTATTATAATATTATATTTATAAAAAGCTCTAGCTTTATATTAATTTTAGAATACTTAATATTAATATAATTAAGGATTATATATTATTATTTCTTATTAATAAGTTAAAAAACTAACTTATTAAAAAAAAATACTTTATAGTACTTAACCTTAAAGGAGCTTATAATTTTATTTAAATTAAAAAATATAAATAAAAAACTATTTTTTATATTAAATATAAATTATTTAAGTACCTTATTATACCTTTTACACTTATTAATATATTTATTATATTTTAATAAATAATTAATAATATATTATAAGAATATCTAAATATATTTATTATATATTATTTAAATAATATCTTTATTTTCTCTAAAAAAGAA
The DNA here is from genome assembly GCA_027886155.1 of Fusarium paranaense. Lineage (NCBI taxonomy): Eukaryota > Fungi > Ascomycota > Sordariomycetes > Hypocreales > Nectriaceae > Fusarium > Fusarium paranaense. Next base: position 175,569 of record RZGL01000068.1, read on the forward strand.
AAAGAAAATATAAAATATATCTATAAGGTATTATAAATACTCTAAGATATTAAGTTATTAATAAAACCTAAGAAAAATAAATTTTATATCTTAAAAGTAGAATTCCTTAGATATATTATTTTATATAATAAGATATATATAAACCCTAAGAAAGTCTTAGTAATTAAGAATTAAAAAAACTAATAAATATTAAGGAAATTTAAGCTTTCCTTAGTTTTATTAATTATTATTATAAATTCCTTTAATAATTTAAGAAAATTATTATATTATTAATTAATCTTATAAAGAAAAATAAAATATTTATATTTAAGGATAAAATAAAAAAAGCTTTTAATATAATTAAGAAACTTATCTTAAGTAAATTAATACTTAAGATATTTAATTTATTTTAATAAATTAAATTTAAAATAAATACTTTAGATTTTATACTAAGCGCCTAGATTAAATAATAAGATAATAAAAGACTTTTATATCTTATTATATTTTATTTTTATAAATTATATAAAATAAAACTTAATTATTTTATTTATAATAAAGAATTCCTTATAATAATAAATACCTTTAAGGAGTTTTAATATTATCGCCTTAGAAATAAATATTAGATTAAGGTATATATAGATTATAAGAATAGTATTTACTTTATGAAAACCTAAGAACTTAATAGATAATAATTATAATATATTAAATATCTTTTAGACTTTAATTATATTATTATTTATATTAAAGGAATAAAAAATAATAAAGCTAATATTATTAATTAATAACCTAACCTAGATATTAAGAAAATTAAAATAAAAAAATAACTCTTATAGTTTATATAAGAAAAATACCTTATATAATAAATAATTACTTATATTAAGTAATAATTATTATTATATTACTTAATAAATAAATAGAAAAATAAGATTATTATTAATATTACTCTTAGAGAACTTAAAAGACTTATAATTAAATAAATAAATTAAATAAGAAGGTAATAAAAAATAATTATATATTAAAAATATATTTTTATACCTTAGAAATATAAAAAAGAATTTATTAAATATTATTATTAAATTATAAAATATAATAAAAAACTTAATAATAGAGATTTCTAAGAAATAATATATTAATATTTTAATTAAGAAAACCTTAGTATAAAACCTAAAAGCTACCTTAATTATAAAATATATTATAATAATATATAGCTAGGAAATAAGGACTTATTAAAGCTATATAAATATAATAAAATTATAAAAATAACTTATATTATTATTAAAAATATTTATATAATAAAATAAGATAATTTATTCCTAAAGTAAATCTAAGGGTATAATATATAACTCTTAGATAATAAGAAATTAAATAAATAATAAGTCTTAGAAGAGCTATATTATAACCTTATATATAAAATATATAATTATTTATTATATAGATATTAAGGAATAAATAAAACCTTAAAATAAGTTAAAATAATATTTATATTTCTTAAAATAAAAAAAATTATTTTAATAGTTATTAATTAATATAATTTTTATATAAAAACTAAGATATAATACTATAAACCTTATAGAAAGCTATAATTACTCTTAGTTATAAAATAATTATAAGACTTAATTATTATAGATTTTATTATAAAATTATCTCTATTAGAAAAATTAATTACTAAAAACTTTTATAATAATATTTTTATTATTATAAATAGATTTATAAAATTTTCTTATTATATATCTTATAGAGAATTAATAATAGCTAAAGAATTTATTTACTTTTTTTATTTTTATATTATAAAAATATATAATATATTACTTAAGATTATAATAAATTAAGGGCTATTATTTATTTTAAAATTTTAATAAAGCCTAAGAAAATACTTAAGAATTAATTATAAGCTCTCTATAGTATATTATAAGGAGATAAATAAATAAATAAAATATATAAATTAGACCCTAGAATAATATCTTTAATATTATATTAATTATAAAGAAACTAACTAAGTTAAGAAGCTATTAGTTATATAATTAGCCTATAATATAGCTATTAATAAAAGTATAAAAATTACCCTAATATATATTAATTTTAGATTTATCTTAGATACGTATTAATAAATTAGAGATATAATTATTAATCTTAAAATAGTCTTTATTAATAATTAATTATAAAACCTATATAAAGAAATATAAATAAAACTTAAATTTATTAAAAATAAAATAATAAATTATATTAATAAAAAAAAATTAAGGGATTAATTTTCTTAAAGAGAAATCTAATTTATCTTATAATAAAAAATATTAAAATAAAATAATAAAATAAAAAACTTAATTATAAGTATATTAGATTATATAGAATTAAATAAAAAATCTTAAAATATAATTATAAATTAGACTTATTACCTAAGATTAAGCTCTATTTAATCTTTTATATTTTATTACTTAAATTAATAAAAAATAATATTTAAATAAAAATTAATAATAAATTAAAAATAAATATTAATAAATTCAAAGAATATATTATAAAAGCTATTCTTAATATAAATAAGATTAATAATAAAATAATATATTTTATTAAATAAAAAGACTATTTTAACTCTAAAAATATATAAGAATCCCTAGAATACCTTATTAATATATAATACCTTTTAAAGGACTTTTACTAATAATATTAAAAAAAAAATAAACTTAAGGCTAATAATACTTTAGTTAATAATATCTATAATACCTATAGACTACGCGGCAATTATAACCTCTAATTCTACCTTCTTAGTTACCTCTAGCTTATCTAAGAAATAAAGACTATTAATAACTATTTTAATACCCTTAGTATATAATTAATATTTCTAATAATAAAGTTAGATTAAATAAGCTAAAACCTTATTTACTTTTACTTAAGCTTTCTATACCTCTTATTATAGATATAAAAAGTCCTTTTTATATACTTTTCCTTATAATCTAAATAATTAAACTCTTAATAAATATAATTTATTAAAAATTATTAATATTAAAAAACCCTATAAATAAAAATATATAAATAAATATTAAAGATATTTATTAATATATTATATAAAAGGCTATAATAAATATATTCCTTATAGTAATTTAATTTCTTAGGTAAGGCTATATAATAAAAGCTATAAAAATAATAATAAATAAGGTATAATTTTAAATCTAAAATAATTAATAATATTACTTAATTTAATAATAATTAATTATTTCTTAAAGAAAATAAAATAATTAAATATATTAATAAAGAATTTTTATAATATATATATATAGCGAGTATCTCAGTTAACTAAGTATCTTAAAAATCCCTTAACCTATATTATCTTTATTTAATTAATTAATTCCTTACTGCCTAGTATATTATAGATTAATTATAAGGCTAGAATACTTCTTATTCTTTAAGCCCTTTAAAATAACCTAAAATTAAGTCTTTAATATACCGCTAATATCTATATAGTCTCTTAGAAAACCTTAAGTCACTAATAATAAGGTATTTAATCTTAATATAATACCTTTAATAAATTATATTAACTATTTAATCTAAAGAAATAAATCCTTAAGTATTTTATTCTTAACCTAGATTTATAAAGATTCCCCCCCTGGCTTTATAATATAAAGGAAATAACTAATTAATTACTTATTAACTATAATATGCTACTAATTAATATATATTAGGCTTTAAACTTTATTAAGTAATACCTAGAGCTTAAGATATATTTTTTTTAGAAATATAATTATTAAAGAACTAAATATAAAAATCTAATTATTATCTATAATTAATTTTAGCTTATAGTAAATATAATTAAGAAATATAGTATTTAATTAAATAATCTATATAACTTTAATAAAATTAGCTTCTTTATAAGTATAATTATAAGTAAAATAATTATTATAGGCTTAAAAAGGTATTTAAAGCTAAAATTAATATAGCCTAGTAACTAAGAATAGATTATAATTATCTAAGTAATTAATATAAAAGGCTAAGTAATTTAATTATTTATTATTAGTATAGGCTAATATTACCTCGCTAATTAGTACTAAGATAATAACCTCCCGGGTAATTAGGCTATTATAATAACTTAAAATAGCTAGACTAATAATAAGATTAATCTTAAATAGCTTAAGTACTTTAATTTATATATAGCTAAGTAATTAAATAATTATTATTATCTTTTAATCCTTAATAGCTATAAAAGTTATTATTTTATTAAATTTAAGAGATATTATAAGGAAAAAAAGATTATCTAGCTTTATATATTACCTTATTTCTCTTATTTACTCTAGCCTCTTAATATTAAATACTTTAATATATTAAAAAGGGCTTATAGGTAAAAAATAAAGTATTTAATTAAATACTTTATAATATATATTTTAAAGACTAAGTTCTTTCTAGCCTTTTATATTATATATAAGGCTATTATAATAAAAAGAAATATTAGGGGGGCTTTTAAAGAAGCTAACCTTATTTCTCTTAACCTAGAAAGTATAATCTTAAAGCTTAATATATAGCTATAGACGCTAATGCCGGTTAAGGAGGTATCTAATTAATTAACCTCTTAGGCATTAAAGATCCTAAAGATTATACTTAAGGCTTAATCTTAGTTAGAATACCTTAAAAGATAAATTAAAAGATATTAAAGTAGCTCTCTAGAGTTAATTCTTAAAGTATTAAAATCTCTTATAAAAGAAATAAAGGTAATTATATATAAGATAGCTCTTATTTAGGTAAAAATCTAAGACCTTTAATAGGTAAATAAGATATTAAGCTAGCACTAAAGAGTAAAAAAGACCTAGTTATAAAAAAGAGAGGTAATAATAATAAAAAAAGAAAAATAAGTAATTAATTAAATAAATATTAATATATAGGTAATAACTAAATTATCGCAGAGTAGTAATTAAGAGAGGTTAATATAACTAAGTATTTAATATTATAATATCTATAATAAGCCTAGCTATAATATAAAGACTTATTAAGTAATAATTAAGATATCTAAGAAAGAGTATAATAAGTAGTTTTAATTAATTAAATAGTTTATAGTATTTTTATTATAATTTCTATCTTAAAGGTTAAGATTTTTAAGATACTTAGTTAACTAAGATACTTACTATATATATATATTAAGTCTAAGATTAATATATATATATAAAATAACTAAGGTTATAAATAAGGCCTTGAGAATAAAATTAATAAAAGGGAGATATTATATTATAGCCTAAGGGACCCCTAGGTTATATAGTAAGAAGGACTTATAGTTCCTTATTAATTATATAAGGATTAAGATAGATTATATCTTATAGGCTATAATCCCCTTTAATCTAGTAAAAAAGATGATAATAGCTTAGGACCTATAGGTTATAATTTATTGTAATCTGCCTTATTATATATAATATATAAGATATATTTATTATACTTTCTTATATAATAATTACCTTAGCTATTAATATAACTTAATTATACTTAATACCTTTAAGTATATTACTAGATATAACTTATACCCTTATTACTTAGACTATACTTAGCATTCTTTATTAATATAAACCTAGTATAACTAGTTTATTTCTTAGGAAATATATAATTATTATAATATATAGAAATAGTATAATTAAAGGGGCTTATTTCATACTAGTAATAGCTAAAAGGCATAAATATAAAAAAGACTAAGAGTCCTTATAAATATACCTATATATATAGGATATACTTTTAATAATTATTTCTACTAAGAGTTAACCTTATATAAGGCTTTATATAAAATCTAGCTATAGATATAGCTATATAATACCCCTAATAGCTAAAGAGGTATACTTATATATTACTTAGCCTAAAGTACCTTAAGTTTAGTAAGCTAATTTAATAATATAAGCTTAATAATTCTCTAGGCCTTAAAGAGGTTAGCTTATAAGGTCTTTAGGTATAATTTAATAAGCTTATAAATACCTTTATAATATAAGGTAATATATTACTTAAAGTAAAGGTATTAATTAACCTATACCTTAATAAATTACTCCTTATAGGGATCTAACTAGGTCTAGATAAGATAGCTTACCTTATTAATATATTTTAAAATATAAAGCTTTTTAAGCTTTTTAAGGTTCTTATTATAAATATCTTCTATTACTAAGGCAATAAGCTTATATTAAAGGGCAAAAAACTTATTTTATTTCTTAAGCCCCTTAGGGTTACTTTTATCTTAAATAAATATAAGTATATAATAACTTAAGATAGCCTTATTAATATATTATAAGTATAATAGCAAGATTAACTTAGGGAAGTATAAATAAAAAGTAATTATATTTATATAAGCTAGGTAGTAATTTATAAGTATTATAAATAAAAAAGCTACTTTATAAAGCTTATATATACTTTATAGATATATAAAGGCTTAAATATAATTATTTTCTTTTTCATTATTAAGAAATATAAATATAATATTAAAAGTTTAGTAATAAGTATTTATAATAATTATTTTAAAAAAAGGTATTTTATATTTATTAGTCTTATATATATAATTTATTATAAATACCTCAAGATAAAATTAAAAATACCTTAGTAACTTTAGATATATAAATATTATTATTATAACTTAATTTTTATTATTAAAATAAATATAACTCTAAAGGCCTTTACTTTTAAGCTTATTAATAAGAATATATATATTACTTTAGCTTTAAGTAAGGTCTTATTTACCCTATATAATATAATTATAAATATCTTATTATATAATAAATATATCTAAATTAATATATAAATAAGACTTAATCTCCCTTAGTTTAATATTAGCCCTATAAAATTATTAAATTATTAATTTATTTTACTAAGATAATTAATAAAGTATTAGATATATTACTTAATTAAAGCTTAGCTTATAATTATACTAATTAAAGCTAGCCTCGGGATAATACCTTAGACTCTAAATACCGCTATAAAGGCTCTCTTTTACTATAATAAAAAAGTAATATCCTATATAGCGCATTATAGTCTACTGCTATTACTACTTTAGGTCCTTAAGGGCAGGAGTATACCCTACTCCACGGTCATAGTTAAAGATAACTATATATCTTCTATTAGGAGTCTTCCTTAATCTCCTAGTCACAAAGGCATAGCCTTGCAGCGCAGCCCAGGCATTAATCGCGGTGCATAGGTCCTCGCGGCTATGATATTCGCCCTCGGGGGGGAGGGCATCATCAGGGAAGGAGCGAGAAGCCGCAATTAGATCCATTAGAGCAGGGAAAAGAGATTATAGATAGAATTAATAATGCAGAAGCTTCTGGTCATTGAATTGGGGCGATAGAAGCTGTTAAAGATTAAATTGAGGGCCTTATTCGAAGGGTATTATCCCCGTTCAATAAGGCCACGTTGCCCTTATTTGCACCGCCGGCGGTGCACGTATGACTTGCCTGGGTAACCGTAGGACTTCAAAATTTAATCTTGATCCTGAAGTTAAGGGGGAACTCTCAGTTCTTCCAACATCCATGCTGCGCCCAGAATCAAATGAACCATGAATCGAAGCACCTTCCTAGTTAGCCACCTTGTGAACGATAGAACTCTAGCTAATAAAATTACACAGGAGTCAGCGCTTTCGTGGGCTGACTCAGATCAATCGGGACAAGCTCAATATCACTTCGCTGGCTCTTCTTATCATCGTTCCATGCGTCATCCGCCGTCAAGTTGGGTGAATTTGCTGAGTGACTGGTTCCTTGCACACCAGTACCGCTGGCGCCAATATATAGCCCATCCCCAATTTCTTGGAACCCACTCTGGCCCGGACGACGCGCAGGGGCCGGTCTGACTGGTCTTGTTGACTTGCCGTAGCTGTAGTCGGACGATGCTCCGAAGTTCCGGCGGAAATAGGGTCGCAGGGAAGGGAGGCAGGCGACAACTAGGCCGATGTATGCATCCAGAGCGCTCCAGAGTTCTATAGGACGTTAGGATATTGGTTCCGTCAGTCAAGGTATGGCGCATTCGAAGGGGACTTGGAAGGAAAAGGATTAGAAACTTACCAATCAACGTGATGGACCGGAAGTCCCCAGAATTGCTCATGTCGATTGCCAAAAAACGCGTCAACGAGAATGCATTATCCACCAGGCCGAGAAGAAAAACACTGCAGATGCTTATTTTTATACGCATAGATGTCTGCAGCTTGTGGAGGATTAAAAATGGTATGACGAAGACTGGCCGATAGCTATTAGGTCTGGCTTGAGCAGGCAGAAAACTGAACGCAATGGACGGCAAGTCACTAGATTTAGATAGGAAATAGGACTTACGAACGATGTTTCCCAAAAAGTGTAACGCCCAAGTGATCCGGAACACTGTTTTTGTCGAGGTCGGCTCGCACATGATCTCTGGTTTGGTGATGGACCCAAGGCATAGTGTTAGATAGCGACGAGTCGGCGGGGAAGAGGAGAGATGACGAACGAAGACGACGATGCGAGGGAAGAAGCGCCACTTACCAGTTTCTCTCAATTGGAAAGCAGAAGAATAACTGAAGTAAAATAGTCGCTACGTATGATAGAATGCAATACCCAATAGTTACCCATAGTAATGTCCTTCGCTTCTTCATGAAGCGGGGAAATAGCTGCAGGTAACAAGACAGTAAAGACGCCTTGCAGAGATAAAAGGTCGTGAAGTATGGGATCGTCCCAGCCCACATAATCTGGTACGAGATTCGGGTCATCATCACCCTTCTTTCCTGTAAAGAAGGGAAGCTTCAGAGGGTGCGATATCCAGGGGCATTGAATCTTCACCGTCGGCCGACGTCTAGGAAGGGGCGGATCGTCTTACCTTCAATAGATATTCGTGCGATTCAATACCCCCACGATAGTTGGTCATGAAGTAGTCAATTTCGGGTCTCAGAACGCCTTTGGCGTCCAATATGATGTCAAAGGAGGCGGTCGTAAACGCAGCGAACCAGGCCGCAATCATGAGCAAGTCGCTCATCAGCAGCTTTCTCTTCTGGATCTCGAGCCGTAGGTAGACGCGGGCCGCGATAACAAATGCAGCGATGGCGATAAGAATGTAGATTGTGGCCTTGATCGGTGGAACGCGAATCCGCTTGGTCAGTCATCTCTGATATTGGGATGAGTGAACGAGGAAGAACGCACCAAAAGGGCCGTGCTGGAGGGTCCCAGAACCATGGTGCAGGGACGACCCCGTAGGTTGGTGTGCTGTGTCCGTCAAATATTTCCTGGACCACGATGGGGATGGGATAATTTTTTTTTTTCTTTCGCCTTCTAGAGCAACAAAGCAGTCAAAGCTGGGGAGGGACAGCAAGTTATGACGTTCCTGAGAAAAGTTGTGTTGAAACAAAAATGGGTTACACCCAGAAGACTGTTGAGACTTATACTTCAACAAGTTGAAATAAGACCATGGCTGAGTGGCTAGTGACATACTGGCAGGCTTAAGCAAACCAGTTGCATTCGTCTCCCACTCCAGACACTCTGCCCATTTCTCTGGTACAACTAGCCTCGTCACCGCACCGATCCATGTCGTGGGTGTGTGGGGCAACTGGCAATCCGGCACAACCTTGTTTTGGCTAGCTAAAAGTCATTGGGCCAGCCATATTGGACGGAGTCCGGAAGCACTCCCCCATTGCACTCCAGTTGTTCCGAGGCCTATGGTTGGTGTCCGGCCCTGTAGCGCCCCCCACTATCCAAACCAAGGTCTTGTGCCCGAGTCAGGCAAATAAGCAACTGCTCGCAATAGGGCTAATTAAACTGCCGAATGCAGGGGGGGGAACAAGTAGTACTACAGTAGTGGCGTCTGTCAACGCGAGCAAGCGCACTGTCCTCGTCCCCGGGCTCGCAGCGCGCAACATCCCTGTTGTTGAATTGCGCAGTGATGCTGGGCGTGATTGATAAAATCAAGGTTGTTATTGTTATTGTCATGGTGAGAGCTCCCTAGGGGTTTATATCCCATGCGATTCCATCTAGGACTTTCAACTTTCAATCTAGGACTTTGTGATGTGACCCTGAAGTGAGGGGGAAGCTCCCAATTATTCCAGCACATCCCTGGATGGGTCCTCTGCCCCGCAGAAGCAGTCGTGGATTGACCAGGCAGTTGCCGGCGGACACGCTCTGATCCGTGAACCTGGGGTATTTGGGGGTTCTCAAAACTGCCCATCCCCCGGCCTTCATTCCTTGGGCAAGGGAGTGCCTTGGCTAGCAGGAAGGGGCCTGTCCGGCTCACGTGGATTGCCGATTTGAGTTTTTGCAGCCTCATGGGACGGTCACCTCATCATTCACGGAGCTCTTGACTAGTAATAGCGGAAGAATACAAGGCGCATCATTCTTGAAGCTAAAATAAATGAAACCCTGACTTCTTTCTCCAGCCGGATAAGATAATCTCCTTCCTCATGCCCACCTCCCTGGCTTTCGCGTATGCCCGAATAAAGTTGACTTTGCCAATCGGCGCAGAATCGGTCAAACTAACCAGCTTTTGGAGTTCTTTCCCTTTGAAAATGATTCCTGGTTTTAAAGCGCGGCCAGTTGTGGTGACAGCGTCAATAAACGAGGTCCAGGTGCGCGACTGGACGCCTTTCAACATCGCCTTCTTCTTCGGGTCATAGCTCCCGATTACGAGGCTGTCTAAGCCTCATGGACAACCAATTAGTTACCATCTATGGAAACCCATAGAGTACTTGTAGAAGGCTTACCGAAACCCGCCATTATGCCGCCCTCGTCCACGTTAACCGTGTTCTCAGCAGGGTGGTCCCCAGATCAACTCAATCGATTGAACACCCAATCGAATCGCGATCGGGGAGCTCAACGCCGATCGAGTCGCGCCCAATCGATCAGGCCTTCAATCGAATCGCGATTGAATTGAATCGTTAAAGATCGTGATTACGTAACGAGGCTTGGAATAACTAGCCACAATATGTCCATGGCGTGCTCAGTGAAGTCATCCTCAGCCTGATCTAACTGCACTCTTGGCTCGTAGATGCCCTCCTTTCCCCACGATCAAAGACACTGTTGCTGGCTAATAGTAGACCTACTTAGGCGGCTTCGTACATATGATGATTGTATGCTTGCGCTACTGAAGGTCCTTTCTGATTCACTCGAGGACGAGAGGATCGAGAGGAAATCCACAGCCATTACAGAGACGGCAGGGTACATTGCCCCAATGTTATGATACTAGCAAGATTCTCACAATTTCAACGCGATAAGATCCTATCTGTTATGTTCTTAGGATAAGTGGACACAGCTAGATAGATTTTCCTTTTTCCCTCCTTAGCCTTGGATATTCAATCAACAAGTCCACCCCAGTGGCCCAAACCCGGGTCCGACCCTTACAATTTAAACCCCCTGGGTTGCAAAGTTTGAAAAATCCCTTCTGGATCATATCTAAGGCCAATGTCTTTTAAGAAAGATGCATTTTGCTGCCCAAATCCTCGTACAACATCTTGCTCCTGATGTGCATAGTTCATGTACTTGAAAGGAAGGGCCTTGCCACGCTGCTTTGCAAGAGCCTCAGAGTTAGCACCCAGTTCCCTCAGTAGAACCGTGGCTTCCTCGTCATCGGCCTCGTTCTCCCATATATTGGTAAGAAGGATATTTGTTAGTGGGAAATCGGGCCCCTCAAGCCCGTACAGGTTGCCGACTCCTTCGCGAGCTGCCTTGTTCCTCATAGATGGAGTTATATGGTTGACATCCATAGCTAGCTGGAACCGAGTAGCGTAAGGCCTTGTGATCTGGCCCCAAAGCTCATATACAGATTTGAGTAGATTGATGTCGTACTCCATGGCCAATGTCCAGTACGCATTCCGCTTGCCTCGTGTGTTGGTCACATCGGCCATTTCGGACGCAAGAGAGCTGTAGTCGGCGAGCCGAAGAGTATTGTGAAGGTTCGGGAGCCGGCGGAACCCATCGTAGATGGCATGGTTGTCTTTGGGCTCTGGGTAACCCATGAACTGAACGGCGACGATTTGGTCGCCTTGCCACGTAAAGTCCATGATCATATGAGCTTTGCCATCTTTAACCAGCTCACGTGTGAACACATCGTATTCACCAAAGACAGCATCAGCGTGTTTTCCCGCCACGATGTTCATACCTCCCCACATGCCTTGGTATGGGTACAACTTCAACGTCAAGCTTGTGGCGATGCCAAAGTTATGGGCGCCGCCTCCATGGAGAGCCCTGAACAGATCAGGGTGAGAGGACTTGTCCGCCGTAACGAGGTCGCCATTCGCTAACACCAGGTCAACAGAAACCAAATTGTCGATGCCCCAGCCATGTGGGGCAGAGAGATACGAGATGCCGCCTACAGGTTAGATATGTTAGTTGCATTCATTGAACCTTGGGAACGGAGCAAGACATGCCGCCAAAAATGAAGCCTGGAACACCGACACCAAAGTCGCGGCCGCCAACGGCAATCACGCCGTGTTTCTCAAGGGTTTGAAACAATGGGCCCCAATGAACGCCGGGCCCCACTTTGACGGTTTTTTTGTCGTGAGAAATCTCGATGTGATTGAGATTGGCAAGGTCAAATTGAAAACCGCCATGGCAGCTTGAGGCTGCACTTGCTGAATGACCACCGCCTTTTATCGCGAAGCGGCATTTAGCCCGGGCTACCTCAACTATGGCGGCTCTCACTTGAGCTGCATTCGTCGGTCGAAAGAAGCAGGCTGGAGCTCTCTGTCGCTGTTTTGCATCCCAGAACGAACCCAGGGTTTCGAGAAATACCGGGGATGATGGTTTGACGACTTCGACAGGGTAAAGAGCAGCGACAGCGTCTGACTGGACTTGTTCAGTATGATAGACATGTATATGGATGACGGCGTGTTCAACTAACAACGACACCTGCAGAGTGCAGAGTGGTGCTTTGGGAGCGATTCTTCATGATTGGAAAGATTTGTGAACTAGAAAATATGAAGAATGGACAACAGTGTGCCTCCTGAGAGCTGATGTAGAAGCAGTTTATGGGTTAGACTTGTCTTGACTGGGGACTGTCTCTCAAGTAGAAATGTGTTCAATTGAGATGCGGGAGCAACCTTCCTTTGAGGGAGCAGACGCATGACATAGACCCCTCCTAAGTAGACATCAAGATATCAAATTTGCCTAAACCTTGAGCGGGAAGCAAGCTTGGTCTGATCACCTCTCCTTCAGAGACCTATCTAAGCCAGACTAACCTCTTCAGGTAAGCTGACCTCAGCCCCGTCCAGGACTTGTCGGCAGTAGCGGCAAAGCAACACTGAATGCGACCCCATCCCCACATTCTCGATTCAACCATATGCAGCTCATAACCGAACCAGGAACCGAACCATGAAGCGCCGGAGACATGTTAACCGAGCGAGATCCGGAGTCAAGACTACAGATAGCTTAATACCGATGGTTTATTCGGCACCGAGGTAGGGGGCCCGTAGGCACACGCCCAGGCGCGCCTCCACTCGTCCACGCGTAGGCGTGCGGATTATGTCAGCCCTCAATTTGGAGCTTGAAATCATGCACACCCGAGTTAGTTACTGTACGCAGTCGTGCTGGTGTTATTCGATCAATTACACAGAAACTGGTCTGTGCACGTTGCTGGGTCGTCCGTGCACGCGTCGCGTCTTGTTGTATTTCATCGAATTACCTTAAATGTGGTCCGTGCACGCATCGCGTCTCGAGACATCCCTCTACTACTGCTTCTACTATTACTACTCCTCTCCGAAGAGTACAATAGGATTACTACTATTCCTCTGAAGCGAGGACAAATACTCTCTCAAAATCTCATTTTTGATCATCTTTATATCTTTTGGAATACCTTATAGCCACTAGGCAGAGATCCACGCCTTTAGCGGATATCTAGTACTACGAACCCCGCTTCAGACATCATTATTATTATGGGACGCAAACCAGACATTCCGGGCGGGCAATATTATTATCCCCTGCGTAAAAGAGCGAGAACGACGAGGGCAATGCAATCAGAGCAATAAGAACATAATATAGAATAGCAAGAAGAGGAGAGTAATAAGGGGGTACTAAGTAACGATCGACCTAAGAAAAGGACCACATCTAAGGCAGCCAATAGTATAATTAACGCGATTTAGGACCTAAAATAACTCCTAGAATAAGACTTTAATAAGAAAATTAAAATCATAAAGACAGAATTCTAGCTTAAGTTTATTAAGCTTAGCGACTATATAACTAAGGAGGTCACTAGGACCACGGCCTAGATAGCATAGGAATTATCATAGGTGCGAGAGCAGCTTACTTAGGTTTGCAGCGAGCTAGAGCGTACCCGTGTTGAGACAGTATAACTAAGATGGTCCGATCTGCTGGTGGCTGGGATGTGGATACTATGTGAGGAGCTGTGCTCCTCTTAGATACATGTAACTTAGACCTTTCAACAACATAATACCTTCTACTCCCACAGTGTTGTTTTATCAACCCGACTGCAGCTGGATACCGTGAGCGAGGCTCATGCAGTATGATCGCCTAGTCAATTATATGTAGATGCCGCTAGGATAATGCCTATTAGTATTACCACTCAAACTCTATCTACGGTTTAATTAATAACCCCGGAACTAATATTCTATATAGTAGATATATCTAGGGTACCCGAGGATTATATTAGAGATACTACGCTAGTAATACTCCATAGAACTATTAAATAGGAAATATAAACATCTAGTAATTAACCTAGTTAGCGATATATTATAGTAACTAGAGATAAATAAAATACTAATTGCCTAAGTATTATTAATAGAAATAAAGAAGAACTAAAGAAAATTAAGACTATTATTAAGGTTAAGAAGGCTCTAAGTGCGAGAGTCCTCTAAGACTAATTATACCTAGTTAAAGTTAATAATATTAACTATATAGCTATCCTTAACTAAGAAGGCAAAGTCCTTCTAGGAGCAATAGAAGCTTTAGGCTAAGAGAATAAAGTTTAAATTACTAAGATAGCCTAATTAAGTTAAAAAGATAGCATAAAGGCATATAGATCTATAATAGTATACCTCACTAAAAATAGTAATATTAAAAGACTTCTATAAGAATACTACTTTCTTATAATAGGTAAATTAGTATATATTAATGCATTTAAGTAGAGAACTAGACTAATATAATACTATAATTACTAAGAGCTTAGCTATAAGGCCTTCTTAGGCAATAAGAAATAGGTATATATGAGATATGCTATTAAAGGCTATTATTATAGTGAGTGCTAGATATAAGTATCTAAGTATATACCCTATAATAGACTATACGAGTTATCTAGTAAAAGCTACCTGAAATTTTATACTACCTAGCATAAATAGGATATTTTAGGTAATTTAATTAAATATAAGAAAATAAGATATAATATATAAAAGCCTAATAAACAATAAGTAACTCTAAAATTATACGGTTTTAGCGATCTAAAAACCATAGGCATAAAAGGTTAATAGTAAACTACTTATAGTCCCTATAGGGCACCCTAAATAGATTAAAATAGTCCCCATAATTTAGAGAGATAGCAAATAGGCGGTCCAGAGCATATTATGGGTGAACAAGAATATGGAGGCAGAGCAGATACCAATGGAACAGCTGGAAACCATTCAACCATTCGTACTAGCGCCATGGGAGGAAAGAGTAGAGGCCATCACCGACGATACAGCCCCAGGAGAGTCAGAAGCAGGCTGGGCCATACGCATCGCAGTGAGCAGCTCTGCGCGAAATGACGTAGTGGGTGTTGGTGGAGCAGTCCAGATTCCGCTGTCGGTGCGAGGCGGCCCAAAGCTCGAGACCTCTCTTTGCGATGTACAAAATCATGTTCCCAAATGAGGTCGAACTCCGGAAAAGGATGTTTCGGAGGAAGAAGGGACAGTTCCTTGTCCCAGGACCAAACTACCAGTGGTGCATTGACGGTCATGACAAGCTCAAGGCGTATGGATTCGAGATATATGCCGCAATAGGCGCCTACTCGCGCAACATTATCTGGTTCTATGTTGGCCACACTGCTACAACTGCTTTGAGCGTGTTAAAGCAGTACTTGGCCGCGTGTGATGCCTACGGCTTTCGGCCATGGTATTTGCAAGCAGACAGGGGCAGCGAAACGCCATTGGCGCAGC
The DNA here is from genome assembly GCA_027886155.1 of Fusarium paranaense. Classification (NCBI taxonomy): domain Eukaryota; kingdom Fungi; phylum Ascomycota; class Sordariomycetes; order Hypocreales; family Nectriaceae; genus Fusarium; species Fusarium paranaense. The sequence goes on from RZGL01000068.1 coordinate 191,572, forward strand.
AGCACATTGGAACTTTGCTTTGGCAACAGACGGGCGAGTGGAATGGCATGGGCAAGTGTTCCAGCAAGGGAAGCGCCTGAAAGATTCGTACAAGGCGGCTCCAAGTACGAAGAATGTTAAGATTGAGAGTTGGTGGGAGCGCATGCTGCATGTCTCGTCCCAGCAGTGGGTAGACTACTTTGGGGAGCTCGCCAGGGACGGGGACTTGACAGCGATATGTTGCAGGATCAGATTGCCATCTACGCCGTCTTCGGAGATGTATTACGCCAAGAACTCTTCGACTTTGTGGAGGCGTGGAATCTTCATCGAATTCGCCTTCAGAAGAACCGTCCACACGTGATTCACGGCCAGCCCTGGATGAATTACCATTACCCCGATCCAGACAAGGCATGCAACTGGGGTATCCCCATTGACCGCTCAGTTCTAGGTGAAATGGAGCGACCTTTGGCTGCGCCAGGAGCCGGACAAGTTGCGGCCTTTCAAGCGCTTCTACCTTGGTCTTCGAGATAGAATCATTCAACACATCGAAAGTGGTCAACAACCTGTGCTGGCATACCGTAAAGTGCCAACGGGGAGCATTGCCGAATATGTAAGGCACACTATTTGTTTGCTAGTAAACCAATCTAAACGCATATAGCAAGCATTGCTTGAACGAGCAAACCAAGCCCGAGAAGAGCTTGGAGACGGGGAACCAGCAGAGCAGCCACTGGTGGAACTGGGATTTGAAGATGAGGAAGGAAACGACATTGAGAGAATAAGTGATGACGGAGACGATAGCGACAGTTCAAGTGGGGAGCCTGAGTAGTCAATCCTTCCTTCTCCCATAGCGAACGGCAAACGTTGTGGGGATTTTAGTGACTTTGAAGCGTGTAGAGTGGGCCGGTGGAAGGGCTCTAGCAGTATCAGTGTCGAATAGTTGTGCTTGAGTTTCCCCCACGGTTCGACGAATCAATTCCGGGTTTACCTGTTAGGGTCAGTTCTTAGCTCAGTGGTGAGATGGTCTGGTTTCTTACGAACTCTGGAACAAAACTTGTCTCTTCCTCACAATATTCTTCATCCACTTCATCTTCGTCGTCGAACACGCCCTCGCCTCCTTTCCCATCAGGCAGACTGTCAAACCCTAGATCGCAGGGTGGATCTTCCACTTCACTAAGATCTGCCACATCCCCATGTCCAACGGTATCTTTAGCAGTATCTCCAAGCTCGTCCTGTGTCGGGCTCTGGAAGGAGGAATCCGGAACAGGCGTTTCCTGCTTGATCTTGACGTGTATCTCCTGCTCGACCTGATCCGTCTCCACAGTGCCCCTCTCTTCCTTGACCTGCGCCTCTTGCTTGAGACGCTTCTTGCGCCCGGAGTATGGACTTGTGTCCTCTTGCTTGACCTTCCACTTCTTGTCTTCCTTGGCTGGCGTTGAATACTCATCTGGCCTCAGCGGTGTGGCCGGCTCCTGCTTATCAACTACATCCGTGGATGTCAGGACGACTAGCACCTTCAACTGCCCAGCTTGGTTGTTCGAAAAGTGCCCTGAAGCGAGCATGCTCGACGGTGTCGTGTACTTGTCGGTATTTGGAACGGTAACGATTTTCTTGCCAGAGACCGTCGAAACGTAAGAAAGGCTCCAGAGATCCTTGTTCGTAGGATCGATTGAGGGCGGAAGCGGACGGGGGTGGTCGATTAAAATCTCAGTGAACGAGGGCCAAGTCAGAAGATCCGCCGAGGAAAACTTGATCACCGTATCCTTCAAAGGCAGCACCGTCTCTGGGACCTCCACTGCAAGCCCATTGAAGTACTTGGTCTCCAAGCTCACAAGCAGAAGACTTATATGGACCCATTGGTAGCCAGTTCGTTGCCGCCCAGGCTTTCTGGTGCTGCCTTTGGAGTTCTGAATGGCTCGACTGGCCGCTGAAGCGACAGTCATGAACTGAGAATTGCTCGACGTCGATATGCGTGCCCATGTATTCACCGTGCCAGGGGCAGAAAGTTCGTTGGGGAGTAGTTGGGCGGCACGTTCAATGCCGATGGATGACACTGGTTTCGGCCTGTCACGCATCAGCTGACTTGCTGGACTCACAGGCCGTGGTGGACAGTCCTCGAGCTCCACCACCTCATCATATGGGCCAGGAAGTGCTGGAGCTTTTGACCTGGCTCGACGCTGGGGCCAAAAGGGATTGACCAAGCCGCAACGGCCGCAATAGTTCGCGCCAACATATATGGTGGTGAAGAGGTCATAGTGCTTCTTTCCAGCTTGGACGCAATAGATATGCTCAGGGGGAATCTTTGGAGGGCCCATTTCAGTTGAAGAGAGACGGTGAAAGTAGGAAAAGGAGAGAAGAAATAGAATCTGGTTTAAGAACAAGATTTTAATTTAAGCAAAACAAAACGATATCCCCCTTTGTCGCAGCGGATAAAGTCGCTAGGCCTATTTAAGCAGGAGGATGCTATGCTAGTCCGCTGCTGACCAGAAGCGGGATTACTGCGGTAATCCTCTGCTGCCTCAGTGTGCCGCTCCTCATTCTGAGTTGGGGGTACGTTAAGATAAAGACTACACAATGGTCGTGGCTACGAACGCAGAGTTAAGACTTTGAACACCAAATTTCAACCCAGTAACATCATATAACAAAAAAGGTCGAGCACTCAAAGTCGCTTCCATATATATATATATATATTTTCTTCCTACTCCATAGGGCGTCAACATTTGCAAATTTCTAACACCATCCAGGGTAGGGGCTGCGACTCGGCTTTCCTTGTTTCTGGTATAGGCGCGCCTTCGGCCAGGATAATGGCAAACTAAAGACGTTTGGTGAACTCGTTTTGGAAGAATAAATTCAGCTCGTCGGAACCAAGTTCCAGATGTCGCGTTGTGCGCGTCAATATGGTAGCGGGTGGTTTGCAAACCGATACCTTTGTGGACCTGATGCTGCGAGCTGTCAATCGGACTGGAGAAGGCCATCGCGCGGGCCCGCTGCTAGTACGCGGTACATATCTCGTGCTGACATGAAGTACTCGGATGAGTAAGGGCCAGAGCGCCTAAGCCCAAAAGGAAGTGACAGGGAGTTTTTGCAACAGTGACCACTATCGCCCACCGTAGTCATCTTTAGTTACGTCATTGAGACGTCGTCAGCCGATGACCTTCAGCTTCTGCAAGAGTTCACCACGTCCTTAGAAGCGGCTGTGGGCTCTTCTGAGACCATGGAAAAGTTATGGAGACTATGGCACATCATGAGTGGCATCGCGGGGCGCCGTCTAGGCGCATAGGACCCGTGTGCTCAAGGCACAGCCCCTCCTATTAGCGGGCTAAGGGCATAGTCCCTTGACTAAGCATTTATTATTAGGCGATTAAAGGAGCGATTTTTAAGGGTTAAGTATCTTCATCTTCATCTCTATATCATCTCATTAATTAGCCTCAATAGATTAATTTCCAGAAGACTACTTACCTCCTGAGTATATATATGCATCTCGAGATAATTTATTCCATGCGGTCAATGGCTAGGCAGCACTACGAGGCTATACCTTTATTACTAGAAGGTCCAACAAAGGCAAGTCTAGGAGGCTTATAGTTTACTTCACTTGCGATTTAAAAAAGGGGCATTAAAGATATTTAGAAGAGAATAGAAATGGATAGCAGGGAATAAGAAGCTTTATACTTAGCAAACCGTAGGATAGAAGACTATATTATTATTAGAAGTCATGGGTATTAGATAATTACTTAATAGCAAAGCCCTAGAATATCCTCTAGCCGTCATAGCTATATATAATTTAAGTAGCTCTTCTTACCCCTCACTTATCTAAATTAAGCAACTTAAGCCTTCCCATTTCAACAATCATAGTCAAAAGCTAGTTATCGGCTCCGTTGAATATATAAGTGCTTTCAGTTAATCCCTAATTCAACGAGAAATGCTTGGTTAAGGGACTGTGCCCCTAGCCCGCTGACAGGGGGGGCTATGCCTTGAGCACACGGGTCCTGTGCGCCTAGACGGCGCCGCATCGCGGCGCTGTATGTCAAGGCCAAGTTCCAGCAGCAAGAGGATGAGGCCATGGCGCCAATCGGGAGCGAATTCGACGTGTACCTCAATCAGCTGGGATTCCTACCGATTAGCCAGACGATTATGGGTCCAATAGAAGCACCGAATGTAGAGGTTGCTGGGAGCTCCCAGGTCGCACACATTGCCAACTGGATGTCAGGAAGCCGTAATATGATGGGACTGTTGGAACAGGACTTGTCACAAATAGGAGGACTAGAATGGCGGCAAGAATAGGTACCTAATATGTTTAAGATGAATCAATCAATCGAACCTTTCGTCTCTCAAGGCATACCATGCACAACCACTCTTTCGCCAGCCCCACTCTTTCGCCACGCAAAAAAAAAAAAAAAAAGCACCACCAAGACTCGTCAACTTCACTTACACGAAAGTTGGCCAAAATAAATAGCTACGTAAAAGAAGTTACCTCTATTGATTATAGAAATGATTACAGGTGATTGTTTTGACTCCGTAATGTTGTGTGGGGTACGCGATATATGCAGGCCGTGCTATTGAAATATTGTTAGTCCGATCACCAAGCCGCTCACCGTTCCTTCTCGTGTTTTTTGGTCTTTGTCTTTGACAGCGACGAAAAAATGCCTATCTCGCGACTTCAATGGAAATATACAGAGGACGACATGGCTGAGGACAGATTGGCTTTCTGGATACTCCGTCAGGAATCCTTGGGCTATGCTCCGTCCCACGATCAGATCCGTGCTTGCGTCATGGGCTTGTTGAGACAGGAGGGCGAACATCCCGAGTTAGGACGCAATTGGGTGGCCAGATTTATCAATCGCCGCACAGACCTCAAGACCAAGATGGGTAGACGCCAGGAAGCTAAAAGATTCGACGCTTTCACGCCCAAGGCAGTTCACTGGTACTTTGATATCAGGGAGGGCCAACAGCTGCAATATCGACATCTGCACAAACAATTGCCGCGTCATTCCCACCCCTTCGTAGTATAGTTAGATATGTTGGAATAATTGGGAGCTTCCCCCTCACTTCAGGGTCACATCACAAAGTCCTAGATTGAAAGTTGAAAGTCCTAGATGGAATCGCATGGGATATAAACCCCTAGGAAGCTCTCACCATGACAATAATAATAACAACCTTGATTTTATCAATCACACCCAGCATCACTGCGCAATTCAACAACAAGATATGCCCTGCTCAATGCGGATCTGTACGCAGTTACAGCTCGAGCGTCATTCGCTTCAATGGCTTGGAGAAGCTCTGCATCACCTTGATTCCTGTCGCGGTGGAGCCGGTGAAACTGACTTTCTGTACTCCGGGATGGGATGTGAGCCAGGGGCCCAGGTTTTCGTCGCCGCTCAGTGCTTGAACGACGCCAGGCGGGAAGAAGTTCAGGGCAAACTCAGCCAGCTTGAGGCCACAGTACGGCGTGAAAGGCCTGGTCATGCATAAACTGTGAAATTGCTCGCTGGAAGTTAACAGGTCTTACGAAGGTCTCAGGGTCATCGAATTGCCAGAAACTAGAGCTGGGCCAAGCTTAAAGACCGCTACAACAGAAGTTAGAATTCCTTAGTCGGGGCTCTCGGGCCAGAATCTAAAAGGGGTCTATACCTAGAATAATCGGAACTTTGGCACGTCAGCGGGATGAGAGGGATGGAAACGGGCTTGGGGATTTAGGAACGTACAATTCCACGGGATGATACCCACAGTGACACCTGCCTACTATTAGACCCAGTCTGAGCCCTGGAGCCTCGGAGCGACACACCGAGGGGGATGTATCTAGTCACAATCCGTCTTTCGTCGGAGCCTTCCACCACGTCCTCGGCAAGGTGTAGTTGCGCGACAGCCATGAGCGTTTTGACGGCCTTGCGTACCTCGAATATAGCTGCGGAAAACTTCAAAATCCATGAGCGCAAGTCTACCACTAATTTGAGCTATTTTGGGCCTGGCCTGGCTTTTTTGTAATTTATTAACGATATTATATTAAGCTGTAAATGTTGAAATGAGCATGTTGTGTTAATTACAGAAGATGAAAGATTGGTGTTAACCACCGGAAACTATTGACAAGAAGACGTCCACATCCTCGCCACCAATGGATCGGAATAGCCATTGATCCGTTAAACAATAGATCTCAACAGTAAATACTAAGAACTTCCAAAGTGGCCCACTCGCTTGCCTTGTCACGACTCGACATACACATGTCACGTGTGACATAACCCCACAAATTTCTCACCAATCAGGTCAACGTCGGAAATGATCACCCTGATCAATACCCTGAAGTATGGTGATCAAGCACCCTACTCCCAAGTATATAGTACACACTCATTAGCACTCCCTTATGTACCAGCTACCTCAGCTATCAATACAACTTGGTTACACTCAATACCACCTTTGAGCACATTACCAGACGTGACAACATCCTCCGTTCAAGACAACGCAACTAGCCCTTCTGCCAACATAAACCCAGCACGACCGGTTTATCCCTTGGGAAATACACGATTGTCACATGTCTGGCCCACTCGCTTGTGATATACTTTAGGCTAAATCAGTTCCCTCACTTTTGCTTTGCGTGCTGGTCGTATTAAGGGCCGGGGTTTTGTGACTCCTATCCCTATTTCCATGATTATTCCCAAGGGATCTATGTTCTCCCTGGGAGGAAGGGGCGTGGATGATAAGGTGGCAGCCAACCTGCCATTCAGTGACTCACGTTAGACGGCTCCTCTCACACCGAGCAAAACATGTAGTTATGACCTTGGATCTTTCTTCGTATATACCGCTGGCTAGGACTTAGAGAGTCACAGACAAGGCACTGTCAGGCCTCAAGGAGAGTAGATCCGATGAGCACGCCCCAGCTAATGAACAACCACAGCGCCTCTTGTATGTCGAGCGATTACATGAAATGTTGAAGTCTTCCCAACATCTTCATAAACCATAATCCCATGTCAACTGTTAAACACTCATGTTTAAGACATTGGAACATCGTACGCTAGCAGAAACGGTGTAATATCCTGCCAATCAACACCAACACCCCAGGCACATTGCTTCTTGAGTTCCCAGATGCTGGATGCCAGCGCCGCCACCTTTTCCCACACCTCAAACTCACAGGATCTAGGGGATGCCAGCCAGCCTAAGATTCGGCCCTGAGTCGCGCGATCCATGGCGTTGCAGGAAATCACCTGTATTGGCCACACTGGGACCGACGCTGGGATATTGAGGCTGTGGAACCCCTCCATGTGGTCCACGCCGTGCTGGACCAGGTCTTGGATTTGTTCTGTAGGAACTCTGCCTAGCGATCGACGGACCAACACCTGCACCGCATAATAGCAAATGCTCTCGTGGTGGAACCGAAGCTTCTGCTGGCGCGCTGTGCCGGCGGCATCAGTAGGCGGCGGCGGCGGCGGAGGCATGATCTGCGTGATGGTCCATGGCGCACAATGTGGCCGGCGAGCTTCGGTCCCGTGGCCATGCACTTCGCGGCACGCCGATACGAGGGCACGAACAACCTCAGCTTGGACTCCGATCATGTGGCCCAGTTCCTCAGCGCAGGTGGTAAGAGTCTGATAGTCCTCCGGGTTAAGGGAAAAACTATCCCCATAGCAGGGCGGAGCGACAAGGGCCGCGCTTAGAAAGGCGAGAAATAGATGGTACAGGGCCATGCAGCTTTCCGAGGGCCGCCAGAGCGAGCCTTGGCAGTTGCGGAGCCAGCGGAGCCCGGCGTGGATGTGGATACGCCATAGGGACGATGTGCCTTTGATGCTTTCATGGACAACGCACAGGGTGATGGCTGCGAGGATGAGGTATGGGTCCACGCCCCCTTCCCCTTCCTGAGCCGCCTTGAGGGCACGTCGTAGCCAAAGAAAGGCGAGATTCTCGTGCTGGGTGGCGTCTAATTCCAAGTCTGCAACTCCAGCCCGGGCCAGGTGAGTCGCCGATGAGGCACAGAGCATATGGAGTATTGCAAAAGAGGCCGGGTTTCCTTCTGCCGCGTCGGTTTCATTGACGATGGCGGTGAGGGGGCGGAGCGGGTTGTTAACCGAGGATAGCGGCATGAAGGCATCACACAGGTAGGTCGACCAGTGGTGAAGCAGCAGACGATGGCCAGAAGTGTGCGTCGCCTGCTGCATGAACCGTTGAATGCTGGGTGCTGGAGTCCTCCGCTCTGACGTCTCCGGGGCCGAGACTTGCGACGCTGCCCGGGGGGTTCTCTCGATAGCCCCATGAGCGGTGACCCATGACAACTTGAGATGGTAGCCCTGGCACGTTCTGCCGGCGGAGAGGCATCGACTGCAGGCCGGGCGGTTCTCGTCACACTTGACGCGTCGTTCTCGACATGTCCAGCACCCTGTGAATGTCCGCCTTCGTCGGCGGGGGGTGGGAGGCATGGGCGGTCGATCTGGCTTCAGCTGGAGGATTACAAGAACTCGTACGGGGCCGGGGGAGGGATGTATAGGACTGCGCCTTTCGGCTCGCGGACTACTGCCTGAGCGAGTTAGCAATTGGGGCGACTTCTGTCGTAAGTTATAAGCTTCTCTGGGCCCTCTTATCGAAAATTCCCCGCATTTCGGCTCGCGGATGCATTCCATTTCAGGCCTAGCGCTGGCAATTGATCGACGCCGCCTATCTTTCTGGTTCGATCGACTAGGGTTTATTGAGGTACTGCTACTCACCAACTATCCTTCCACCAGGCTCTGGCCGTGTTCGGGGTCATATATTGGTCCTCGGAGGACGGTAGGAAAACTTTCGTGAAGCTGTAAACAATAGTTAAATAGACAATTATCCTTATCTCCAGAGCTTCAACTACCACCTCTTGCACGCTTCGGCTTACCACCATCAACGCTTCATCATGACTCCCGTCAATCAGCTCCCGCTGATCTCGCGCTTCGGCGCCCCTGGGCTCTATCAAGAGCCGTACACCTCTCACGCTGTCACCGTTGATGGGAATAGCCGTTTGACCGTAACGGCCGGAGTCGTGGGTCGCAACCTAGACGGAAGCGCCCCTGACTCCCTGGCCTAGCAGGCATCTCTCGCTATGGATAACTTGATCGCCATTCTCTCCGCTGCCGGGGCTGGCCCGCGGGATATCCTCATCCTAAACATGTTTGTCGTGAACTAGACTGAGGATCAGTTCCCAGCACTTTAGCCTGCCGTTAGGAAGCTCTTGCAATCAGACGGCGGCCCTGGCTTCCCCGGTAGCTTACTGGTTCCGGTCAAGGCGCTGGCTTACCTAAACCTCAAGTTTGAAGTCCAAGTCATTGCGGCGCTCCCCGGCCATGTCCACAGCTGGCAGAAGGAGTCGGCTCTATCACGCAACGACGCGCCTCCTCGGCAGGTAGATGTTGCCATCATAGGGGCAGGCTTCAGCGGCCTCTAAGCCGCTATAGACCTTCAAGAGGCTAGGTCCTCGACACTTATTCTAAAAGCAAAGGACCGGGTTAGTGGGCGAAGCTACTCCCTTCCACTAACCTCTGGCCCCGGGCTAGTGGAACTGGGCGTGACCTAGATCAACAAGGACACATAGCCTCGGGTCACTGAGCTTGCCCGAAAGTTCAATCTCGACTATTTAGAATAGTACATGCAGGGTGACTCCTTAATCGAGCTCGAAGACAGCACTCGCCTTCGAGGCGACTCCTAAAATGCAATAGAGGTAAGGCGCCGAAGTCGGCCGCGTATTCTCGTGCCGGGCTTACCAACTAGTCATAGATTCCCGGTGCCCCAGAACTCGGATCCGCTATCGCCGAAGCAGCCGGGGCCTTTGATGCCGCAGCCGCTAATATAGACTTAGAAAAGTGCACCTGGGCAGAGGAAGACTGTATATTGGAGGTATAACACTTGCAACAGCGTGGACAAAGTACCAAACTAGAGTAGATAAGAGATCTACCAGTATGAACAAGGCTAGGAGTATTAGCTGCATTCAACGAAATAACGTCCCAAATGGACCAAGGGAGCGAAGCGAAACAAAGCCTTCACGTGGTGGACTTAGTCGGAGTCCCGCGGACTCCGGGGGAAAGCTAGGTTTGCTCGAAAAGGATGTCGAGTTCACTGTCCGCTAAAAATGGCGCGCTACTCGAGTCTAATGCGGGCCTCAGAACCAGCCAGTCTGGCACTGGCCAGACGGAGTCGGATGGTCTGGATTCGTCCGAGGCTCCGAGCCGCGGTTGGCTCACCCCCGCTCCGGGGCATCCAAAGTCTGGGTGACCCCTAGCAGCGATGATAGGAAAGGAGGGGATAGGCTCCTTGATTCAACGGACCAAAACTACTGCTCTAGGCCCACCCGACGAGACAAATATTTAACTTTTTTTCTTGGGTCTTTTTCCTTCCTAGCGAAACACCATGCCAGGGACTGATATCTCATCCAAAGCAGTGCGCTTTTGCTTCGCCGATGAGGTTGATGAGGTACAAGCTACATTTTCTCCCCGTTTAGATCGCCTCATTGCGCTACAGAAATGGACGAATAGCTAAAACAAATACTAGGCTCACTCGGTGGTCATACGCGCGTTTGCCTCAGGGCAGACACGGCCCTTATCATGGCGTCTCCGGCAGATCAAGAAGATCTGGTGGATGCTCGAGGACAACAAGGAGAGAATCGCCGAGGCTCTTCACAAAGACCTGCACAAGCATATACTCGAGGCTCTATCGGCAGACGTCTATGGCATACAGAGAGTCTGCGTCTATACTCTCAAGCACCTGAAGGCGTGGGTAGCGGATGAGAGGCCACCGCGCTTTAACGCTCTGAACCTGTTCGGTCGTGCTCGAATCCGCAAGGAGCCAAAGGGTACTGTGCTTGTCATTTCGGCTTGGAACTTCCCCTTTCAAGAACTCATCGAACCATTGATCGCCGCTATCGCCGCGGGGTGCTCTGCAGTCGTCAAGCCCAGCGAGGTCGCCGTCGCATCGCAGAACCGGATCATGGAAATGATACCCAAGTACCTTGACCACGGCACTATCCGCGTAGTTACGGGAGGACCACAGGAGATGGGGTATATATTGGACAAGAAGTAGGATCACATTTTCTATACCGGATCTACCAGGGTTGGAACCATCATCTACCAAAAGGCGGCATCGCGCCTGACCAGTGTTACCCTCGAGCTCGGAGGCCAGGGCCCAGCAATCGTCACAGCAAATGCAGATGTGGATCTGGCTGCGAGGAGGATCGCCGGGGCGAAACTCCTCAATGCCGGGCAGGCGAGTCCCTCCATCTCCGCATGGGCAAACTTGCAGACTAACAGCTGGAGTAGGTATGCCTCAGCGTCAACCATGTCTTCGTTGATCCTTCGATCAAGGGGCAGTTCATTGCTTCCCTGGTCAGGTACTTTGACGAGTTTACCGACGGCGTGAAGCACCCAAAATGCTACTCCCACAACGCCAACGAGCGCAACTTTAGCCGCCTCGGGAAGCTCCTGGATCAGACGGGTGGCAAGGTCGTCTATGGTGGGCACCGCGATATCACCGCCCTTGCTTTCTCGCCTAATATTATCACCGACGTCTTGCCTTCGGACTCTTTGATGTCTAAGGAGCTCTTCGGCCCGATTCTCCCTATTCTAGATGCGACATTGGATAATGCCATCTCCCACACAACCTCGCACGGCCACCCGCTAGCGTTATACCGCTTCTCCAATTCCCAGGCTGAAAAAGAACGGACACTGAAGCGGACCAGGTCTGGAGGGGTCACCATCAACGACTGCATTGTCCACAATCTGACCCAAGGCACTCCTTTTGGCGGGACGGGTGCTGCTGGCATGGGTGCCTTCCATGGTCCGTAACTATAACCCACCCGGCACCTGGAGACAACTGTGTCGGAGTCCGTGGACTCCGCCCCGGTCAACCGCTCCCCAAGGTAAGATGCAGGCTGCTGGCCCTGGCACATGCATTGGGCGGCTATTGTAGAGTATATCAAGCCATGGCAGCGCCCGTCTGTGTTCATCACACATTTCCCATCTCGTCGATGTCCCCCCTTGGAACAATAAGGTCAACGACATGACCCCGAGGCGAATTATTCTCATCACCGGCTGCTTAGATGGATGCCTTAGAGCTGCATTAGTAGTCGCCTTTTACAACAGCGGCCTACGGGTTTTTACTACGGCCCGGAATCTCGCCAAGACAAAGTTAGCCAAGGAAGCCAGCATCGAGACGTTAGAGCTCGATATTACTTCTAAGGAATCTATCAAGGCCTATATCGCCCAAGTAAGCAAGCTCACCGGCGGAACACTCGACATTCTTATTAATAACGCTAGGCGTGACTATATAATGCCTATGCTAGATACCAATCTCGAAGAAATATCTCGCCTCTTCCAGATAAACCTATCAGCATCATTGCAATCTCCCAAGCATTCTTCCCAGTCCTATGCAAGTCCACTCACACCCCGACCATTGTCAACAATACATCCATCAACTCAGTCATCCCAATGCCATTCGCGGCTACGTACAATGCCTCGAAGGCTGCAACATCCATAATAGCGAGGACCATGCGCCTGGAGCTCGCCACGTTCGACATCAGGGTCATTGAGTTGAAGACTGGGGCTGTGGAGTCTAACATTAACGCCTTCGACGAAACCGACCAAAACCGCCGCCTTCCGCCCAACAGTCCCTACTCTGCGGCGCGGGACCGTATTGAGGACTCCTTCCGCGGGGTTGGCGTCACAGAAGGCAACATTCCTGCGGCTGTGTGGGCGGAGTCAGTCGTGACGCAAGTCACCAAGCAAAACCCGCCGAACCAGGCCTGGAAAGGAGGGAGTGCGATTGAAGCCTGGGTGAGCACTCTCCTGCCAGAGAGGTGGGTGGAGAGGGAATTCAAGAAAATCAACGGACTAGACGCTGTGGAAAAGATTGTGACTAGGGAGCTCGGAGCTGATAGTTTTACTTGATGGAGCTTGAAGGGTTCGGAATAGTGCTGCGGCAAGTTCGTTGGGAAATGGCTTGCCGCAAGCATATCACAGCTTGATTCATCATTCATGACGAGAAACGGCCAGGATGGTGCCAGTCGTGAATTCCAGGGTGACACGCCGGGCCTACGTTTGTGCTGCACCGTCCACAAAGTGATGCCGCCCTTCGGTAGGGACGTGTTGGTATCGGTCCTGGACCTGGCCAGGATCCGGCCCTGATACCATGTCCAAGTGGCTTACAACATACCGACCGGCCGCTCTCAGCAACTAAGCGCCGCGTATTCATGTGAACATACAGCATTCCTAAACGAGCCCAAGGTTTCATGTTACCGACGGTCTAGGCTCTTCCGTCGAAATAGAAACCCAATCTTAAGACTACAGAATAGTGAGAGTCCAACGCCACATCCAATATCTCCGTGAGCTTCCCCACAAATCCCAGAGATACTACGACCCTTAAGCTGTGGGGATAAACATCAGGTGAAGACCTTTTACTGCCGTGATTCTATCTAGTCCCGGACAAGTATCCTTCGGCGACCCCCGCCCCCCTTACGCAACAACCACAACCACACACATTGAAGCGGAAGTCTATCGTACTACTACGTAGTTGCTTCGGCCTCGGGACTCATGTCGCTAAGACCTAATTCAGAAGGTATCCGCGAGGGCAGAATTTGATGCGGCGGGGTATCATGGCGCCGCAGCGGCGTCGTGCATTCACGAGGTCGAATTGGGGGCGATCGATAAGTCAAGTGATGCAATCTCGGCAACTCTGGCTGTCGATGGTCAACCGCAACCGCTGCAAAGAACCTCGGGCGGTGGTTGATGGTCAATTTTGTGCCGGGCCTATAGAAGCTTAGACAATTTAAAATATGTAAAAGTAGTTACTTTAATCGTCTTATAAATAATATATCAAATATTTATTAAACTGAATCCTTTTCTCCTGCCATCTATATCAGAGTACGTGAATCCCTATTATATCTCAAGGGCTCCAAGCCTTTAATTTCCTGTCTGCTCAGTCCACACACTTGTTTTCCTTTCCAACAATGACAACTTACGAGGTCGACGTCGTGGTTATTGGCGCCGGCTTGTCCGGGCTATCAGCTGCCAAAGCCATCCAGTCCGCCAATCTTTCATGTGCCGTGCTCGAAGCGATGGATAGAGTCGGTGGCCGAGTCTACTCTATTCCAACTTCCTCGCGTGGTGTACCGGCTGATCTTGGGGCAGCCTGGATCAATAACACATCGCAGCCCCTTGCATTCAACCTTGCCAAGAAATACGGTCTAGAGCTGAAAGAACAGCGAGCTATAGGCTCCGATTTGTTTCAAAGCCATGATGGAATTGTAACTTCCTCACCTCATGGTCAAGGAGGTTTGGTAAGTTCCAGCCAGGGTAGTTTGACTACTCAGCTCTAACCCATAGCCTAAGCCCGAAAAGCACTTCGAGGGTCTCGGGCAGTTTGTCTCTTCCATTGAAGAGATCGTAGCTCAAATCGATCCTGAGAAACCCTACGAGGCCAAGAACGCGTCTACCCTCGACTCTCTGACGCTGCTAGACCTGGCAGAAAAGCAGCCGGACTCGTACCCGGCCACCATTGCCGCCCATCTCATCGCGGGATCTTCATTTGGCGCCGAGGCGGACGCAGTGAGCGTTCTCTACCTCGCTGATTACGCTCGGAAGTCTGGAAGTTTGAGCGCCGTGATATCTGACACAGAGGGAGGTGGTCAGCACCTCAGAATTCGTCAAGGCAAGCTTCTCAACACTCTTACTCATGGGCCTGTTCACCACTGATGGGGCACGCACACAGGTTGCCAGGCCTTGCCTGTCGGTCTCTTGAAGGAGCTACTGCCTGGTACCGTCAGACTATCCTGCCCAGTGAGGAAGGTAGCCCAGATGTCGCCGTCCAGAAGTGAGGTCATCACGGCCACCCAGCTAGTTTTCCGCTGCAAAAAGGTCATATTGTCGGTGCCGTTTGCCAATTACGGAACTATCCAGTTTGAACCAGTGCTCGAACGACTGAAGCAACAGCTTCTTAATAACTCTACTATGGGTTACTACTCCAAGGTAATCTTGGTGTTTGGTAATCCATGGTGGGCCGAGGCTGGATTATCTGGGAACGCTTTCTCTGAAACGGGCCCGTTCGATATACTTTCGACACTTCTTTCGAGGATAACGGTTAATTCTCCCTTACGTGCTTCCTCACTGGCGGGTCAGGCGCTCTGTGGTCTCTTCTCGCACCCGCCGAGCGGCGAGCAAGGGTGGTTCGCCATGTTCGATCCTTGTTTACCTCCTCAGTTGGCCAGGTTCCCGACCCCGTCCGCATCATCGAGATGGAGTGGTCAAAGGACCCTTGGATTAGAGGCGGGCCCAACGCGCTCCTCGGACCGGGCTCTATAGTGTCGGACTTTTACAAAGCTCTCCGTTTACCTCATGGAAACATTCACTTTATTGATAGCGAGACGTCGATGACTTGGAGGGGCTTTATGGAAGGTGCCCTTAGTTCTGGAGAAAGAGGGGCCCAGGAAGTGATCATGCTGCTACAAAATCTTTGTTTGAAGTTGTAAGCTGAGATTATTGAGGGGGAAATCGATAACGTTGGCCTTTCATGCCAGGTAATAATAGGGGCTTTGTCCTTACCAAAACCACCTACGAGCTACAAATCATCAAAGTGTTTACGTCAATGCATTCCATCCCAAGCTCGTCATACGTCAGAGTCAAGCTTTTTGTCATCAGGGATTCCTTTGGCATAAGGAACGGGGAAAAGAAAAAAAAATTCGCGGCACTTCAAGCACTCTAGGTATTATCTCCTTGTGTCATACGCCGGCTGCACCTCCAACACCATATCATTCCTCACATGTATTCCCTCCATCTCCCTCTCCCCACCGCAGGTGACTAGATATAACCGTCTGGGTCGGCTCTGCCCCAAACTTTTGCTCCAGATCCGATAGCTGATGCGTCGAGCTCGGCTCGTCAACCTCCTTCTCCTTGTTCGTCCGGATGGTGTGAATCGTGGCCAGTTTGACGGCGTGGGTGTACGTCGTTCGGCTGATGGGGTGGCTGCTGCTGTAGGGTCCCCGATGGCTGGACTACATGCCAGAGCCAGATCTCGCAGCTCAGAGTACTCAAATGCCGAAAAGGACAGCCTGCGCCTTGCTTGGAACCCCGCAGCTGGCTAAATATAGGCTTCGACCTATTTCCACTCATTAGATAGAAAATTAAGAGCTTCTATCCTCATGACCAAGATCCATCAGAAATTGTGACAGAGTAGTGGTAGCTCTCTAAATACCTCATGGCTGCGTCGAGACCTGCATCCCTATGCTGAGATACTGAGAGCTGCACCACACGCTGGCATGCAGCATAAGCTAATAAGGCCGGATGTGGCTAGTACCTCTCATCTCTCACAGAGATTAGATCGAATTTGAGCCAACCAAGACCCTCTTCCTTATACGGATATGCATGAATATGGATACGCAAGTACATAGTATATCCATGTACTATAGGGATATGAATATGAATATATTAATGCATATTCATATAAAACGTTATAGACAATACCGGTTGGGTTGTCGTGTTCTCCATGTGGACTGCAGGCATTATCCTCATCGTCGGCCGACATCTGCTTGACAAGAAGTACCTCTCGTAAGTATTGGCCAAGCTCTGCAAGCGCTTAAGGCATATTGAACACTATCTGACTCAGATTTAGGCACGAGCGACTGGCAGGCAAGGCGAGCCAAGAAGCTGCGGTTGTTTCTTCGGATGGCGCCCAGGGCGGAGATTCTGAGAATGACTTGGATGGGAGTGATAAGAACGACGAGAAGCGAGTTCAAATCAACCGTGTGGATTAAACCATGATGTATTCTTGGCTAAGCGGAAGGAATCTGAAGAGGAAACACCCAGGCCACGCAGCCTCGCAGCTATGAAGATATCAGAAATGATCGTCAGCAGTGCATGCTTCCATCAATGAATGATGAATTCATGGCAAATTTTGGCGGCAAAATTTAGTATTCGCCTAGTCTATAGACGCTGTTGATCCAAAACTCTCCGACGTTGAAACCAGTTCTGTCCAAGCCTCATACCCTTCTGTCCGCTGTCTCAGCCACCCTCCCTACTTCTGAACAGCCTTCGACGTCGCAACAGTATCGGAATCCCCCGACCTAGACCTGAAAGTGATAGTCCTGTCAGCTTTGAGGACAATCTCGGTGACCTCATTCTCACCCTCAGCCCGCAAGATGTGCTGCCTGAACCCATCCGTGGTCCCGGAGTTGAAAAGCACAGAAGTCACCGACTGTGCCACCGCCTCTGTCGCAGCAGCCGCGACAAGCGATGACCCGCCGCTGGCCAGCGCCTCCATGGCATCTGCCGCCCCGGCGATGGTACTGCCGGTGTTGTTGCGGACGGCAGCCTGGGGAGTTCGCCTGGTCATTGTTGCGGTAGAGTTGGAGAGATAGTTGAAAGTGAAGATTGGGTGTTTGTTGGACGGAGGCTTTGAGCCTCTATTATACTTGTTCCCCCCCTCCCGTTCCCAACAGCTGCGGAAGCCATGATCTAAAGCTCGGTGTTTCCCAGAATCAGCTGTTGCAAATGCTGCGGCAGGTCTTGATGCCAACTCCCCCCCCCGGCGATACAGCGGCCAGAGAGGTGAACATATGCTCGGCCTTTGGAATGTGGCCCTCGGCAACCCCCATTCCTTTTACTAAAGGACTTTGGGGCGTCGACTTGGGGCGTCTCTAGGAATTCCAGACACTACTGCTTTTGGCACCCAAAATTTTTATGTAGTTAAAAGACGGTCGCAGTACATAGGGTCTGTTGTAATCCTTAAAGTCGCAACAAGCAACTGGACCAGTCTTCTCTGGCCGCCACCCTCTTGTCTGTGCCCCTTTTGAGGCGGACTCTATCGTGAACAGCGGCGGTGTTTCGTTCCTGCACGACGGATGCAACAAGTCTTACTTCCATCTCTACACCTCAGACAACCATTGGACACAGAGCAAGTTGAGTATTGGCAGGCCGCACAGTTTGGCCTCGGGGTTGGCGGGCACGTCTTATGGGAGGAGGGGTCGGGGATGCTGGCCAATCAGGTTACAAGGAGCTTAGGGGAACTTGCAGGGTTCCGGAGTCTATGCATACGCGTTGCTTTGTCGACAATGCTTGGTGTCGCAGGGTAGGCATGATCTTCGCGGCCTCATGAAACAACTGCGTTAGTAATCTAGCCGTATGCTTTAAGTAACTCTGCGGGATGGAATACCCCGCACAGGAGACAACCTCAGACAACAATCAATCAACACACTGCTGCTGCCCATTATTCTTTACCTGATCCTTGATCCTTTCAGCACGCTCAGTGCGACACTTGGCTATCTTGGCGACTTTTGAGAATCTCACGGCTGAGAGTTGAACCTCGAGTACATATTGATCCTCGCCCTGCTCAAGCTACAATGTGGACAGACACTATTTCCCCTCTGATCACAGTCAAGATCCCTACACAACAGTTCCCCTTTGGTGCCCTCCCAGCCTCCTACCTCAGGTCTCCTGGGTTTCCGTTCGTTGGCGTCTCCCCATACGCTCTTTAAATTGCCCCCTTCATTCTTTGTCAGATTTCCTGGTTCACCATGCATTACTCTTGGCCTGATACTTTCGCGGCCGCAGAGTTGGCTTCTGCTCTCCCTGGCACCAACTTCCTTCAGCCAGCTACCATCCAACATCGTGCTGCCTGTGAGGGCAACACCGCCACCACTCGCGATCAGTGGTGTGACTTGAATATTTCAATAGACTATTGGACTGGGCCTATCGATACAGGCGTCACTAGAGAGTACTGGCTTAAGCTAACGGACGTGGTGGCCGCTCCTAACGATAGCTCTCGCTCTGCAATAGCCATGAATGGCAGTATTGCTGGCCCTAAATTATTTGCCGACTAGAGGAGATGATGTGGTCATTTATGTGACCAACTCGCTCACCACGTCTCTTAATGGTAGCACTATTCATTCGCATAGCATTCGGTAGAATTATATGAATTAGTATGATAGTGTTCCCGCGATCATATAGTGCTGTATTATCGTAGGAGATACTCTTACCTATTCGTGGAGGGTGACGTAGTATAGCACTAGCTGGTATTATTCTCATATTGGCCTATGGACCTACTAGGGCATCTTTGGCGGCCTAATCATTAATGGCCCCTCTATAGCTAACTACGACTAGGGCTTGGGTGTTCTCTTCTTGAGCGACTGGGATATCCAGATGGCTAATGCGTATTACCTATCTGCTAAGAGTAATGGCCCTCTGGCGCTTAAGAATGGACTTATCAATGCTATTAAGGTTTATACTAATAAGAATGGCAATGGGACTAGAAGCCGCTTTAACGTAACGCTCGAGCAGAGAAAGTCTTATTGTCTGTGGCTTATACACAGCGCTATTAATACCTACTATAAGTTCTCTATTAATAATAATAAACTGACTATCATCTCGGCTGATCTTGTGCCTGTTTAGCCTTATATAGCCACCCGCGTGAGCTTGGGGACGGGCAAGGAAAGCCGATAGGTTTCCACGCCTGATCCCCTGTTTGCTGATATTCCGCTCTTAGGTCAATGTATCGATGTGATTTCCACTGCTGACTAGGCTGGCACGGCTGAGAGTTTCTGGCTGCGGGCGATCCCCCAATCCGCATGCTCTGCTATCACCAACGGCGATAACGTCCGCGGCATCGTGTATTATGGGGCAGCACGGCCGCTCCTAATACTATAGGCTATGCATACCTAGATGGCTGCTGCGACTAAACGCCGAGCCTGATGCCTGCTGTCCCTAAGAACGTCGAGGGTGTGAACTAGAGCGACTTTGTAGATGCTGCGGTAGGGCATAATAACGTAGGACTCTTTAAGTAGACGCTTAATACGACCTCGTTCCTTGTCGACTGGGCGAAGCCTACTCTCGAGTCTATTATAAATGGCATAATAGAGTACCCCACCTAGAACGCTATTATTGGGTTTAAGGAGTTCTAGTGGGTGTATCTCCTGGTCTAGACGGCTATCCCCGTCCCGCACTTGATCCACCTGCACGGGCATGATTTCCTCGTCCTGGCTCAGGGGTCGGGAATGTATAACTCGTCGTCTGTGAAGCTCAATACGTAGAACCCGCCGCGCCGCGACACGGCCATGCTGCTGGCGTCGGGGTACCTGCTTATGGCGTGGGAAACGGATAACCCTGGTGCGTGGCTGGTGCATTGTCACATCGGGTGGCATACGTCGCTAGGGTTCGCGCTGCAGTTTATAAAGCGGGTGGATGAGATCCCAGGGACGGTCGACGGGGGTATCTTGTCGGACGTTTGCACGGAGTGGATTGCGCAGAGGGATAACAAAAAGATCGTGCAGCACGATTCTGGCGTCTGGGCATCCAGACAGTAAAGGAGGCGTGATGGGATGTGGATCAGTTCAGATGTTGAGATGAGACAATGCTTTTCTGTGCTGCAATATTTGAGAGCTTATATACAAACAATTAGCGTGGCAGAAGTCACGTCTAAATGTGACTGTCTTGCAATAATACTAGTCGTAAAGGCTCTTACAATAGGTTGATCATCTCCACCCTCAGGTTAGAGAACTCAAGTCCCTTTCCATAATCATCCCATGGACATAACACTCCCCGATAAGCCTATAAGCCCTATTCTATTCACCTCGTTAAGATATCAATAATGTAAGCACTAGTTCCCCCTGTGCTTCTATCCGACCACCAAGCCTCCCGACTCACAACCTGGCCAGCCCTTTGTGGCTCTCCGCTCCCTTCACATCCGGAGCGTGCACAACCTACAAACACATCCCAATAATCTCCCTCGTACCTCTCAGATCAATGACCCCATCCTCAAAAAGGTTAGCACTCATGTAATACGCCTGACTTTCCCTCTCCACCATATCCCTCGTCTTATTCCTGCCCCCATCCCCCTTCTTCACCTGACCCGCGTTCCCACTCCCCGTCTTCACAATATCCATCACTCCCACCAGCTGATCTGGCCCCATGACGCTGCACCGCCCAGATGGCCACGTAAACAGGAACCGAGGCTGGTAGGACTGGCCGCACATGGCGTAGTTGCTGGCGCCGTAGGAAGAGCCGAGGATTACGGAGATCTGGGGGACTTTGGAGCAACTGACTGCCGAGACGAATTGGGCGCTTTTTTTGATGATACCTTCTCTTTCGGCTTTGGAGCTAACCATGAAGCCCATTACGTTGTGGAGGTAGACGATTGGCATGTTCCCGTGGGTGTGTGTTAAAGTAATTAGAGATGAAAAGGGGTCTACCTTTGATTGCAGAGGCGGATAAACTGAGCACCCCTGCAAGCACCGTGTGCGTGAATAACGGGGGTTTGATTGCCAATGATGCCGACAGGATATCCTATCAAGTCAGCCAATCCAATACTTGGCAGCTCTAGTGCAACATACTGTGGATCTCAGCCCGGCACGTCAGCAAGTTTTTGCCATAGGCCGGCTTGAATGCAGCAGCTCGCGAATCATCATCCAATCTTAACACCACCTCCTGCATATCAAACGGCTTCCGAATATCGGAATCGACCAGAGCGAGCAAATCCTCCATTGGATACCTTTGTGCCAGAGGTGCCTACAGCCTCTTGGTAATTAACAGCGACTGGAGAGACTTGGGTCATTCACTGATCTTTCTAATAGCGTCAAACCTGTAAAGATTAATGTTTTTAAGGAGTCAATCATTCTCATCAGTGGCAATCTGGTCGGCAAGTCCAGTAATAGTGGCATGCATCTCAGCGCACCCAAGGGTCTCAGCGTCAACCTCCTCGCCCGTCGCCATCTTGACCAGCGGTGGCCCTCCTAGAAAGACCTGGGCCTTATTCCGGACGAAAATCGTATAGCCAGATAATCCCGGCAGATATGCACCCCAGCAATCGACGATCCAAAGACGACGCTACATGAGGATAGGCCAAGCTGACTTCGCCGCGCGAGATCGCGGAACATTTGGCCTGCTCGATGAAAGACTCTGAGCTGTTGGGAGAGAGAGGTATGCTCCGGCCTGCGAGGCTAGTCTTCATTATTCCTGTCTACGAGATTCGATCGGACGACGTACAGGTTGTGCCAATCAAATAATCAGCAAGCCATTTTCGGTTGCAATTTCTGTCACGCGATTATGCTTCAAGACTACAAGGGTCAGCGGTTGTGTCTACGATAATGATATCTGCTTGCCCGTGGGCTCGACCTACGGAGGCCCACTCTTCGAGTGGGCGGCAATATTCTGGGACAGCTATTTACATGCACGTTTCTTATTTAAATAGAGAGATCAGTATATCAATCGCTAAAGCTCTTTCGGGACTTTCTAAAGATCCTCAGTTTGTATATTTTTGATGTGCTGTTGTTGAGAAAAACGGGGTTAAATTTCAGATTTTCCATAGGATTGATATCTCTGAGAGGAACACCCTAAATTGCGATTTCTACATTCTGAAAGGGAAAATTGCGATCTTTCAGGTGATTTTTTAAAACCTCTCTAGATAGAAAATTGGGTCATATGGATCATAAGTCTCTTTTATTTTTATTATATCTATTCTATTGATTTATTTATAGATTTTTTTAAAGCTTGGCCTCCTTTAGTGACAGCCACATCCAAAAGACAATTGAAAGGGACGCATGAAGAATTGATAGGGACGCATGGGCCTTACGGACGCATGGCTTTTACAGCCTCTGATTCGTTCATCACTTTTTCGTTAGTGCAGGCAGAATTCCGCCAAAGCCCAGAGACTTGGCCCTCCTTAATCTTACCTTTTGAGCTGCTGCGACGCGATTAAGCTTTCTATCAGCAAGTTACTCATCACCGTCTCTTAACTGTCGATAATTAAGACCTTCGTCATGCTCTAGTCTAGGTCACGTCCTGGCTCAGAGAGCAACTCAAGATATCGAAGCCGAAGCCCTAATCCTAGCGACCAATTATGTCCCCAAAAAACGACAGCAGCAGAGCCAATAAACTAGGTTTAGCCCACTATTGCTAGCCAATAGAACACGCTCAGCGAGTAATACGAGAATAAGTATCAGCCTATATTATGGCATCGGCGATGGTAATACGCTCAGAAATCTCTTAGCGTCTTATCCATAGACCTTTATAACCGCTCCATAGCCCTATGGATCGCGTGGGCTTTATGAGCCACGACGAGAGCTCCGTTTTAATCACGAGATATACCTTTCGAATGACTTTATAACCCAAGGAAGGCAGTTACAGCGGGCCAGAATTCCTATACTAGGCCCAGAACCCGACTTACTCCCATCCTACTCTTCACCTTACCTATTCGGACCAAGTTTCCGTCTGCCCTCAAGCTGTTGTATATGCATCTACCCAGATTGTCACAAGAGTGCACCACGAGAGTCAGAGTGGTGTTACAGATCTGTTGCAGGTTCGGCGGGTCTAGTATCATGGCCTCGCCTC
>RZGL01000069.1:0-107328 GCA_027886155.1 Fusarium paranaense
ATCTCCAGAGGAGCCATTTCCAGAAGAGCTACCTCCAGAAGAGCCATCTCCAGAAGAGCCATCTCCAGAAGAGCCATCTCCAGAGGAGCCATTTCCAGAAGAGCCATTTCCGGAAGAGCCCCCATTAGATGAACCATCAGAAGAAGAACCGGTGCCCTGAACTCTCCCACTCTGATCAGGAGACGAATTGCCACCTCCCGAATCAGATCCGGAAGAGCCATCACCTGGAGAGCCGTCACCGGAGGAGTCATCGCCAGAAGAGCCGGCGCCTGGAGCTCCTCCACTTTGATCCGGAGCAACGCCATCTCCTGAACCAGACCCAGATCCAGATCCAGAAGAGCCGTCTCCCCCGTCGTCAGAGCCTCCGCTCCCGCCAGAGTTGCTTCCTGAACCGCTTCCTCCGGAAGAGGCACCCCCCGATCCTCCATTATTGGTAGACTGGCCGTCGCTGTCCCCAGACCCAGTTCCTTGCGAGCCAGATCCGTTCGAGTCGGGCCCTCCCTGGCCAGATTGGTTCCCATTGTCGGAGGATCCGTCAGGTAAGTCATTGCCATCATTGCCGCCACTGCCGCCAGAGGAGTTGCCCCCATCAGCATTTCCATCTCCGTCTGAGGAGTTGTTAGCTCCATCAGAGCCGCTGCCGTCTGAGCCAGACCCTCCCGGGCCGTTTTGGCTATTGCCACCAGAACCATCCCCAGGCGAGCCAGATTGGCTTCCAGAATTGTTGCCTGAGCCAGTCGAGCCGGCGCCCTGGGATCCTGGGCCAGACTGCCCTCCCGAGGCATCACCTGAAGCACCACCACCTGGGCCTGATTGACCTCCCTGGCCACTCTGACCCCCAGTGACATCTCCATTGCCGCCTTGGCCGCCGTTGCCGGAAGTGCCCTGACCGCCCCCAGGTTGTCCAGATCCGGATCCATCATTGTCTGTTCCCGGAGCCGAGGAGCTGTCGCCTTGACCGCCAGACTGGCTCCCGTCAGAGCCATCGTTGCCTCCTGCACCTTGGCTGGAGTTTGACGAGCCACTGCCACTGGGCTGGCCTCCAGATTGCTGATTGCCCGAGTCATCATCATCGTTGCCCTGACCAGCTGATCCGCTACCATCTCCTTGACCTCCGGCCTGGCCTTGACCCGATGAGTCGCTGCCGTCTTGCTCACCCGCACCCCCTTGCCCTTGTTGTCCGGCTCCCCCCTGCCCAGGAAGGCGACCACCAGGGCCTCCAAGACCAACAGCACTACTGCTGCCACAGCCAATCGGCGGGACATCCCATGGGTGTGTCAAGTTGCCGATACAACGTCCAGATACGCACACTTGACTGCTATTGCACGGCTTTCCGTCGCTGCCACACTGGGAGAGGTCGGCGGAGATGTGAATAGGCAGACACTTGTTCTTCCAGCAAAAGTTACCAGGCTCACAACGCTTTTTGGAAGATCCGCAAGTCTTGTTCTGAGCCGCTTCAGAGGTAAAGTTCAGAGACTTGCAGCTTCCCGAGACGCAGAGCTGTCCAGAAGTACAGTTCTTCTTGCCAAGTCCCTCGCCGCAGTTGAAGGGGTCGGTTCCGATGAACACTTGGCGGCACCAACCCTGTTGACATGACGAGCCAAGTGGGCACTGGATACTCTGGTTGCAAGCTTGCACATTTGTTCCCAGAACGAACGGTTGGCAGCTGCCGTCGAGGCACCAGTTTCCAGGGCCGCAGGTCTTGTTCAGGGGTCCGCATGAAGACGGGTCAGATCCAATGTCAATCTTCTGACATCTGCCATTGACACAGAGCGATCCCGGACGGCAAGGCTTTTGACCATTTCCGCAGTGGCGAGAATCAGCGAGGATCTGGATCGGATCGCATTTGCCTTTATTGCACCACTGACCAGGCAGACAAAGCTGGGAGCTGGTGGAATTGCTGCAGTTCTTGTGGTCCACGTCGTTCGATCCAAGATCGAGGGGGTAACATTGCCCGGCAACACAAATCGCTCCGGGTTCACATGGATTGTCCGACTTTCCACACTCCCTTGGATCGAGCCCAATGGTCACATTGGTGCAGCTTCCCCAGGTGCAGACATCAGGGAGGGGACATCCGCCGCCATAGAGTCCCTGTCGGGAGAAGAGTGTGTCAGGATGGTTTTGGCGCGGGATGGTAGATGCAGAGGCTGAAATAGCCAAAGCTGCTGTTGTCAGCAAGGCTGACCAGCTCATGTGCTGAGCCATGGTAAGCTGTCGATTGAGAGGTGAGTTGTTGGCATTGATCGACCTTGGTGAATGATGATCTGAAAGTCTAGGCGCGGCCACTCCAGCTCTATATATCTCTGAAACCAGGGCTTGACGTCTGAAGTCGATATGTGCACGTTCAGCTTTCCTGTTTTCCAGGAAGTCCTATCCAGGCTGGCGGATGTGTCGTCATTCCATTCATCCATCGATTACTCCAGGGACAGCCTCCAAACTCCCGGTTGCGAGGGAATCAAGCCAAGGAGTCTAATTGGGGTGGACTCCAAGCTGCCTTGTGACCTGTCATGGAGGATGCTATCAGTGTCGCCAGCTCTGTTGGTCGTGTATGTCTGAGTTGTTGGTTATTCCCTACCAGGCTAAAAGGAGGCTAACTTGCCCCAGACAGAACAAGGTTTCTCAAACACCGCATCAGATTATGAGCCTCCTGAACAAGAGACATGCCCGGCATCGAAGGCTAGCTTCCGGGTCCATCGTGCTTCCGAGCAAGGCGCAAACTTTGAGGCCCTCCTATCCACAAACCGTCGACTCTTCATCTATTCTTTAGTGCCCGGTGAGGAGCTTGAGCTGAATGCTTGGCCTGGTGGAGAGCTG
Organism: Fusarium paranaense; assembly: GCA_027886155.1. Lineage (NCBI taxonomy): Eukaryota > Fungi > Ascomycota > Sordariomycetes > Hypocreales > Nectriaceae > Fusarium > Fusarium paranaense. Next base: position 2,815 of record RZGL01000069.1, read on the forward strand.
CAGGGGAATGCACAGGTGCGAAGATCCGGGAACAACCGTGATCCGCAGAGAAGGCTGCTGCTACATAGGCGACCGTGGATCGACCTAAAACGGGACTCTCTTGGGGACCGGGAACAAGAAACCCCCTGCGACTAGCGAACGCCTCATTCCCCAGCCTTGGCATCATCGTTTAGGCGAGCTGCCGTTTTCGACGGGAAACGGTACACTACACCCGGCTGTGGTGTTATGGTTGCCTCCGGTAGAGGACGCTTCCGCTGTTGACATGGCGGTGATGCAACACAGGCGCAGAGAGGTTTGCCAAGAGCTGAAAAATCTGAACCCAGCAACACTGCCCGGTCTTGATCTGGGTTCCCTCCTGTCCGGCTGCAATGTCGAGAGGTGATGATCGACAAGGACACACAGCCATGTTTGGATTGCCAAGCAAAGGAGCGGTTACCGGCCGGCAAGCTCACCGAGTACGGGGTTGGAATTTTGGTTTGATATACGCTGACCGAGTTGACCTGGCAGGAACAGACATCAAAGGAATAACCCCATGTTTGCTCAGGACTGCCTTGCCCTGGAGGAGAGGGCAAGCTGCAATGCTCCTTTGCCACGGTCAAAGAACCAACTTATCAGATCTCACATCGATCGATCGAAACTGTTTGAGATCAGGGTCTCAACATTCATATTAACCGTTGACCTTTGCGTTGTGGCATAACAGAGCGCCCTTTCATCAGACTTGTGTTGACCCTCTCGCACGCCCAACCTCCAGGTCAGCTCCTCCTCTGTGAGTGCATCGCCATTATGTGGAACACTGACAACTACCCTATTCTTCGAACACCATATGATGTCATTTGCGTCTTGACGCTTTCACTGATTCCTTCTGCTGTGGCTTTACTCCTGGTCGGCCTCGTCCAAACTGGGGTTTGTGGCTTCTCTATATTGAGAGCAAGATTCCGAGACATGATCACGTTGACCCCTGTCGCCTCGTCTCCTGAGCTTAAACCGTCGCAACAGGACGCCCAGAGCAGCGTTTACGGGAATAAACGTGGGCGATCCGTGCCTTTGCGAAAACGCCCAAAGCCACGCGCAATCTTGAGTGACATTCCCGCACCGCAACGGCTATTGGCAAGGTTTAGCGGCTCCCCACACACTTGTTTTGTCTCTCTTTACAATGAGAATCAGGCACAATGGCATGGAATCCAAGAGATTGGGGTCAGTGACAGGTCATTTCTCACTGTGAGACACCGGGCGGATGTCGATGCCGGAAGACACTACGATAGGGCGCTGCAAGGGGCAGAGAGGGCGACCATACCGTTACCACGTGTGTACGCCATTGACCCGTCGATCTTTTTCCTGCCTCGTCTGGATCTTGGCTCAAGAGATCATCACCCAGAATGTGATATCTCGTCACTCAGTTTGGGTAAATAGCAACACTCGTCACATAGACAACGGAAGCGCTGTCCACGCGAATATTAAGAGATGTGAATGAAGTGGGGATATTAGTGTAAGCTTGAGTGAGCATCCTCACGTCATAGATTATTGTTTCGAAATAATTCGATTGTCTTGCTCACATCTGGTTACTTGTTCAGCGTGCAACCATGAGTCACGATCTATAGGACATTTTGAGATCTTCCAGCACTACATGCTCGCCAATTGAATAGAAGAGACTAATATTAAACTAATAGTACCAGTAGGGAATCTCACTTGATAAGCTCACAGCGTAGATACGTTTTTAATTCGGAAGAGTTAGAAGAACAGCGAGCTTAAAGATGGAGGTGACGTCTCTCAAACGCCGACGGTTCAAAATCAGCCCCCATGACTGAATGAAAGGATCCAAGCGGTAGAGTAAATTTCAACTTGATCCGTCAACCAGTTCCCAAGCCTCTTACATCCTATTCAAGCTGAGCAGCCAAGAGTGCACACCACCTCCAGGTTGGACCTTGGACGGTTTCTTCCGTCGTTCATTACTTTCATACACCAGGCTTGATCTCTTCAGCTTGTAAAGCCGCTTGTTCTCTGCCTCGCTACACCAAAGTGTTGGCCTGATGTCAGCTCTTGGACTGGAATTCAATGACGCACCGAGGAAGTGGGACCAACAGTATTATGCCTGTGACCCAACGTCCAAGCCCAGCAACTCTAAATATTCAGTCTAATGCGGGAACCAGCAATCCTACTAGCAAGTTCTCTCGCTTGTCAGATTCTTTTCTAACGTTCCAATGGCCAAAAACGTCATTCACGATCCTGGGCCGTCCTCCGTTGAGATCCATCCTATGCCAAGCTTAGTAGCTTGCACTATTCCGGATAACTCTCTAATTCCAAAGGGGACGTCCAAGAAAGTTCAGCCTCAGCTCTTTGAAACGGTGTCCAAGTTTAGATTGCGAGGCGCCAGGACGGCATGACACTTGGCAGTCCAACACACAAGGCCATGATCTGATCTCTAGCTTTGTAAACTCATGCCTGTCAAAGCAGGCTGCGCCAGCTATAGGTGCAATGATTCTTTCAGGGGGTTATTGGGAGGGTCTTTCTCAAAGAGTGGAATGAAAACAGAGTCCATGATGGAATCGCCAAGTTTTGACTGCAAAGCGCTCGACGCCCATGTTGGACATCACGGGTGGATGTTCTTCCTAAGAAACCTGGTCTTATATCTCCTATAAGACGGTATTGTCGCTTATACGTTGTGTAATTCTTGATTCCAGAGGGAGCAAAGACAGGATCTCAGTTACAAGCCCTCCGAGCCGCCATTGTTTTTCAGCAGTGATTTCATTTCTTTGTTTTAATCTATCCATGTTGCTGAGCCTCCAAGAGGATTCCAGGCAAATCGAACCAAGAAAGAAAAAAAAACAGTGGCCGAAAGGATGCTTGAAGCCAGTCTTTGGTGAGAAAGTACGTGATTGGCTGGAGATGTTGTCACCGAGTACGTGTGACCGAGCACGTGACCACCCGTGGCTTGACCATTGCCAGTTACCACTTAGCTTGGCAAATCCTTGGCATATCCTCCTCGGTACGGAGTAAACCCTCCAGTGATACATTTTCAAGACCGGAAGCCGGGGTTCCTCTGCCCGTGAACCCGTTCTTGCTCGGCCTGATCTACATCAGCTCGCTCAAAAAGAATGACATGTGGCTGATTGGCTGTGTACCTTGCAGCCTGTTGGTTGTCAAGATGTCATCTTTGTGTAACGGTTGGATTCACCGCTTTTGCTATTTGGCCAACCTTGGCCAAGCAAACAGATCATCTTGTGTCAAGCTTTCGGGATGTATACGTCATTCCCGTGTCCGGTGAAGGAACGTAGTCAACCGACAAGCGAGATAGTCCTCGTGACGTGAATGCATCAATACAGCCTCAAAGTTCGGGCAGGGCATCTGTTGCAACCTGGACTACCAGCGCCGGAAATACGAAGCTGGTTGAACCTCCTTGCGCTGGCTTCAAGTCTGCAGAATCTAGACCACAGTCCAGACACGGGAAGCTAAAAGGCGATGCACAATGTTCTCCTTGCTGACTGCAACATGGCAGTAGGGAGCTCCTGTTACGACTAACAGCCGCAACATTAAACGCCTCTTTTCCAAGCCCCAAGCCGCCATTAATCTCCCCATGAAGGTCATGGAACGCCCATGTAATGACCCCTGAGCTTGAGATGGAGCAACTCGCGAGTTGTTATCCCAATGTGTTTTCCTCCACCATTACCTCGGTAGAAATGTCCAAACCACCCAACGGCAGTTCTCAAACCCCACAGAAACCACCAAATCACAATCTCGACAGCTTCAAGATAAACACTTTCGGTGGTCGGACTCCAAATAGGACCCGTGAGCACGTGTGGCTTTCCCCGCATCAGATCACTTGATACTCCGGGGCATCCGTCATTTCAGCGTCAACAAGACTCAAATATCACCAGACAGACAGTCCTTGATCCAAGAAATTGAGTGGCTTCGTTAGGTTTCATATCTTTGCTGCTCTCTATCATCTAGTTCATCACTCTTGAGTCTTTGTTCCTTCGATTATTTTGCCTCCTCTTCCATCCTCCACCATGTCCATGGGCCATATCAATTTAACCGATTGGCAAGACCTGTTCATGGACGGTCTTGCTCCGTCCCAAACAACCGAATACGACGACTCCCATGACCAAAATTGGAACAATCAACGCTGAAAGAAAAGATCTGTGGGCGTGCAGACACCCTGCGAGCGGACCGATATAGTACCCTTAGGCGGCAGGAGGGTCGATAATGGCAGGCTTGGTGCCCAGGCCGTTGCGGTTGCGGAAGAAGAGGATGTTCTTGCCAGCACCCTCAGCCTCAGCACTGGGCTCGACCCACTGGCACATACGGGCGCTGTTGTACAGGGCACGGATGAAGCCACGGGGGCCGTCCTTGACATCGGCGCGGTAGTGCTTGCCCATGACAGGCTTGATGGCCTCGGTGGCCTCATCAGCGTTGTAGAAGGGGATGCTGCTGATGTAGTGGTGGAGGACGTGGGTCTCGATGATGCCGTGGAGCAGGTGTCGGCCGATGAAGCCCATCTCACGATCGATGGTGGCAGCGGCGCCGCGGACAAAGTTCCACTCCTCGTTGTGGTAGTGAGGGAGGGTAGGGTCGGTGTGCTGAAGGAAGGTGATGGCAACTAAACAGGTCAGTATTGATCAGCAAGCGAAAGTGGACGAGAGGAGCTTACCCAGCCAGTGGTTGACCCAGAGGTAGGGAACAAAGTACCAGATGGCCATGTTGTAGAAGCCAAACTTCTGCACGAGGAAGTACAGACCAGTGGCGACCAGACCAATACCGATATCGCTCAGGACGATGAGCTTAGCATCACGGTTCTCATACAGAGGGCTGCGGGGATCAAAGTGGTTGACACCACCGCCGAAACCGTTCTTCTTGCCCTTGCCGCGACCCTCGCGCTGGCGCTCGTGGAAGTTGTGGCCAGTGACGTTGGTGATGAGGTAGTTGGGCCAGCCAACGAGCTGCTGCAGGACCAGCATGAGCAGGGTGAAGGCGGGGGTCTCCTCGGTGAGGTGAGCGAGCTCGTGAGCCATCTTGCCGAGACGGGTGGCCTGCTGCTCCCGGGTTCGGGGAACAAAGACCATGTCACGCTCCATGTTGCCGGTAGCCTTGTGGTGCTTTCGGTGCGAGATCTGCCAGCTGAAGTAGGGGACGAGCAGGGACGAGTGGAGGACCCAGCCGGTGATGTCGTTGACGAGGCGAGAGTCGGAGAAGGCGCCGTGGCCGCACTCGTGGGCAATGACCCAGAGGCCAGTTCCGAAGAGACCCTGGAGGACGGTGTAGACGGCCCAGAGACCAGCACGGGCGGGGGTGGAGGGGATGTACTCGGGGGTCACAAAGTTGTGCCAGATGGTGAAGGTGGTGGCGAGGAGGACCATGTCGCGGAGGATGTAGCCGTAGCCTCTGAGGGCGGAGCGCTTGAAGCAGTGCTTGGGGATGGCATCGTGGATGTCCTTGATGGTGAAGTCGGGCACCTCGAACTCGTTGCCGTACGTGTCGATCAGACGGCCATAGCCGGACTTGGGCTTCTCAATGTCCACCTCAGACAGAGAGGAGAGCGAGGTGGAGGAAGCCGAGGGACGAGGGGAGTCTGAGGGAGAGACGGCAGCCGACGACTCGGAGTCGGTGGCCGTGGTAGAGGTGACGGTGCGTCGAAGGGCAGGGTTCTGCCTGGGCACAGCCGTAGACGAGGCCATTGTTGCGGGAGGGGGGAAGGGAGGACGGCCGACAAAGAGAGAAGAGTCAATTGGTCGGATGGGCCAAAGGACAAGAGTCGAAGAGAGAAAGAGGGGAGGTGAAGAAGAAGGAGGAGGCTGACGGGAGTGGGCTATAATAAGGGCCCGGGGGGGTTGAAGTTTTATGGATGCAATGCGATTCCGCTTGCTCGGCAGGAACGTTTTGTTGGGGGAAGTGCCGTGGAGCCCACTCAAAGCCTGGCAGCCACGGGAGAACGGACAGGCAAGCAAGCAAGCAGTGAAGCAGGCACAAGAGCAGAAGCCGCAACAAGTGGGACGATCACTCAATTACCGCGGCCAAGTGAGACAGGGAATGAGAATGGTCACAGATGATGATCCCTTGGGGCAAAAACCGAGAGAAAGAGGTAAGAAGAGGGCTTGGAATTGACAGAGATTCATGACAAGCTCCCTTTTTATTCCTGACAGACAATTCGACGCCTTCAGCTGCAGCACAGGTTTGTCTATTGACCTACGTGCCACTGATGTTCTAGCTATGCACAATCTGGTCGATCTTGAAAAAGAGGCGGCCGCTTCAAGGGAAAAGATAGCTGAGGCAAAGTACCTACCTACACTCACGCCCGACTCGAGTCGCGACCACCAGGACCAAAAAAATTATACCCCAGGAAAAGACGCTAGAAAACGGGTCGTGCTTCTAACCCCCCCCTGACGGTGGCCATGGCCTCCCTCTGCCGTACCGGTAACAGTGAGTGAGTGAGCGACTGGACAGGACAGGACGGGGTGGCCGGGGTTGAGGTGGGCGGGCACCTCAATGTCTCACAGCAGGGGAGCTTCCACAAGCTTGACTTGTCCACGGAGGGGAAGGGGGCTGGCTGAAACTATCGCCAAGATTCTGCACTTTGTACACTGACAGACAACTCCAGGCTCGCTGATGATCCTCTGCCATGGTCATCAGATTAGTTTGCTTTCCAATTGGTATCACTTGGATGCTCTCATCATCTTTTTTTTTTACTCAGTCAACACTCTACCGCTTCACGGCCGACGTTGCATCGTCACAATGCCGAAGCCCGGGCCCGGTCCCCGCCCCAACTCCGGCGGCGGGATTTCAACACCCGCAGTGGCACCATGCTCCAAGACATGGAAGACAAGACAACCACACGAAAAAAAACTGCTGCGCCTACACGCACGCACAGTGAGAATGACCTGCACGCTTCAATCGATGCGGCGTCCCCCCTTCTAAGCTCGGGTGCTCACCGCCTGGTGGATCAACTTCTTTTTTTGCCTCTGTGCCCGCGGGACAAGGCCGACGGGATGGCGGCGGCGTATCAGATTGGCTCCCCCCTCTGACGGGCAACCATGCCGTTGCAAAAAATACTCTACCTAGGAATCGGCTTCTCAAATTAAGCAGGCGGCTCAAGGTTAAGCCTCCCGCTGCGAGTGCACCCGTCTTTTATGTCGAGCATGGCCAGTGTCCACCTGTTTTTGGTGCCTTCCAGCCACCACCCCAAGCCTTTTGCCTCCATACCCGTGGCCGGACCAGGCCCCGGCGCGTGTCTTGGGGTCGGGGGTTCCAGTTGGGGAGCTTGGGGCGCTGCGGGCCAGGTGGCTCCGGGTCCTGCTTAGGGCTGGAGATCATCGACATGTGAATCAAGTCAATGAGGACAGACGGGGGGAACCGGGAGCCCTCGTCAACCACCGTGAGGGGGGCAAAGGAGGGGCGTGCTTAGCGGCCCAAGCCCGATGTGCTTCTCTTCTTTTTTTGTTGACGATGTGAATTGGATACGAGTCGATTGGTTCATGAGGCCACGCATGTTTGATACCGGGGGGGAATGAGAGACATGGGACGGAGGTGTTGATGAATCTGGTGAAGGCCAAAGCTAACCAACCCCAGCTCGCAGTGGAGCAGCATCGACGGCCGTGGAGAGATGCCCGCCATCCGCCTCGAGATGACTTGGATCAGAGATGGGAGGGTTGATGGCTGACCTGGCGTTCGTCCACATGTAAAATGCCCATCGACGACGAACCGAGGTGAACATACCAAAGTGTGCTAAGATAACCTTACTTGGGCTGAACCGATGTACATGTACATCCTTACCTTGACCGGTTCTGCCCAACGCTGTTGTGCAACTTGGTCACGCATGCCAGGGCACTGTCTGTGAGGAAACCTGGGGAATGGATGATGAGATGGGAGGCGTAAGGAGGGGGAAACCATCATGCCACCATCCAGTTGACGAGCCGAGGAAGTGTCTACCTTGTTCTGGTCACAGTTGATCACTTTTACCGCTGTTCAAGGGGTTTGTTCAGCTCGGCGGTTGCAAGACAACAGCAGCACGCAGCAAGCCTCTGGCAAGCTTTGTGTCAGTGGGGACCAAAACGGACAAACCGAATACGCACGTCCCCATGTCTTTCAGGCGCTCTCTGTTATCAGGGCCACAAAAGATGGATTATTCTTGTGAGCATCAGAGACGAAGCTTGATATTTTTTTCTGTTGGGAATTTTGTTGAGCTGAGGCGGGACCCCTGGTCTTGGCAAATCCACGGCCCAAGGGTTCAGTTTCTGGTTCAAGATGGAGCGGAGCTGGTGGGGAAGCGAGCGGCGCGATACGACTCGCTCCCTTTGGCCCCCATGTACGGGCGTGGCGCAAAAGACAAGGGGAATCGGATGGAACACCCGTCAAGAGGCGTCCCTTTTTTGACGTGCTTGACAGCCAGCGTGCAAGCGCTTGCCAAGATACAGCCATTTTGACTGTTTTTTCTTTTCAGCAAGGTTACTGAGGAATTCGGCTGAGGGTTTCATTCACGAGGCCAGCCATTGGCTCAAATGCTCTTCCATCAAAGGTCATCGCAGGCTTTCAAGCTCGTCAATAGCTTCTGAAGGAGCTTTTTTTCCCCCTTGCTCTAGGGTCCAAGCGCCCCACGTGTCTTGCCCGCTTGGCATCTTTCCTTTCCAGTCCCTGGGCGGCACTTCTTTCGCGGCTCTTGGGTTCAAACCCCGCCATCGTCAGCATCCATCACATCGTTGGAGTCGACTCCTTGCAAATCGCGAGCAGAGCCGCTTTCCGAGTCAGGTCATGGTGGTTCGATATCGGGAAAATTCGAGGGCCGCAGTTTCGTTCTCCCCTAAGGGTAGTTGGTAGGGTATCAATAGAATAACACCAGTGTAATGGAAGACATTGGCTTGGCCCAGGTAGCTACGAAGTTATCACAAGAACGACAAGATAATAAAAGCAATCAGAGGATGGGCTTTTTTATACAACGTCTCTTTTATTTTCCAGGTATTTTAGATGAATTATTGTATCACAAACAGTAACACTCAAGGGGAGTTGGAGCCTCATTTGCCCATTCAATGTTTCACTCAAGTATCTCTTGAACCCCGTAGGTGGTTCGATATCAGACTTTAATCCGTACAATTTCCTACTTTCGCCTCGATCCTTGCCTACCTACGCAGCTTCATCTCTGCAGCAATTGTTGAGACGGTTGTTGAGATGTACATACATGGGTTCCAAACGCCAGTTCTCTCCTTCATCCGCCAATCTTTCATTCCTCCCTTCCATTCCTCCCGAATCATCCATGTTGGAAGCATCAAGCTAACCGTCCATCAAGAAACACTCACACGTGACACCTCCAAAACGACGGCCTCTACCGTTTCTTCCCGTTCTCCTGGCGAGTCTCCTTTAGAGCCTTGTACAGCATGTCCATCCTCGAGTCAGGAGTCATGTTGTTGAACTCTGCAGTCTGCTCGCGAAACCGGTTCGGCGATCCTTGAAGATGAGTGCCGTGGCCTCTTTGCAGTGGTTGAGGCGTCTCAAACGGAGTATCGGGGGTATCCCGTGCCCGAGCTGGCAAAGAGCCCCGTGCCATCAGTCGACTCGGGGATGGGAACTCGGACATGCCCTCATCCACACGCCGACGCTTCGCGCCAGACCCAGGGTCATATCCTGGCAAGTCTTGGGTTCTAATAAGAAGGTTGCCTGTGCTGGGAGTCGAGTGGCTCTGGTCTGGCTCCTTTCTCTTTCTCGAATACCACTCATAGCTACGGCCAGCCATTGGAGGTGAAGAGACATGTTGATCGTAGTATCCTGGGGCGCGTCTATAACCCGTAGTCCGGGTTGGAGTTTCAATGGACGGCACGACTTCATCCTGCGTATGCTGGTAATAGCCAGTAGCCTGTCGTTGACCAGTTGTCTGAAGCTCACCCGAGCGCTGGTTGTTGTCTCTGTGGCCGTCACTTCCAGCGTTGCGAATATCATCGGCAATGGCACTGCGCAGTTGCGGTTGAAGATCCAGCACAAGCGACATGAGGGCCTCTGTCTCACGAACTTGCGCCGCATCACTCTGGCTCATTGCCTGAGAACTGTAAAACAATCGCCTGACAGGATTGTCATAGTCTTCAGGCCTTGTGTTGTTTCCGAGCACACGTCGCGTATATCGGTCGAGTTCGTTCATCCGCCTTTCGAGAGCGCCGGTGATCCAAGTCTGGATCTCTGACTGCATGATCGACATGACATGGCCCTCGGCTAGAGGCCAGAGGTTGCTCTCGAAATACCCTCGGTTGATTGCGCAGAAGCGTTGTGCAAAGACCCGGTTCCACTCATCGATGAGCCGGTCGAGCTCTGGCTGTCCCACGGACGGAGCGGGCAAGTTATTCTCTCTCAGGCTCGTCCGACGGGGCTGGACCCAGACATCGACATGATATCTGAGGTCTTTCCAATCTTTAAACTTGCCCTGGGTAGCATGGTTGAGCTCGATGTTCTGGAAAATATCGTCCCAAAAGGGCTTCTGATCAAAGCTTGGCGAAGGAGTCATGTTCAGGTACGTGTCCTTCGATGCCAGGCAGAGTTCCATGACCTCGATCTTGCAAGCCATCGAAAAGTTTCGGCGTGGGGTCTGGCTGTTTGGGGCTTCCGTCGCGGCCGGGCCTGAGATGGATGGGTCTGGGGCAGTTGGACCTGGGGCAGTCGCAGGCTTTTGAACTGGTTCGGGATTTTGAGGGGGGGCAGGGCGTTGAAGGGATTCAGAATTGGAGGTGGCACCTGTTGGTCGCGCAGGGGCAGCGGCTCTCTGATGCCCTCCCTGGAGCTCCTTCAAAGGAGGGACATCACCTCGTCGGCTCTGAGGCTGCGTGAGTCCATACTAGATTCGGGTCAGCAACGGTACGTGTCAAGACTGGACAAGTCAAACAAACCGGGTTGTTGTGGGCTTGGGGTCCCCTGGGAGGCTCCCTTGTGGTGGACGTGGAGCCTGATTGAGACGATGCTGTGGCTTGGGACGGGTTGTTTGACCAACGTCCCTGCTGGATTCGCATTGCCTTTTCCCGGCGAATGCCCTGGGGGGTTTCCACAGTAATACCACTGTCCCGTCTCAGAGACTTGTGGCGAAAATTCCCCTTGGACTTGGTCAAGTAGTCGTCGTGGACACCAGTACCAGCTCGTCTCCAGTCTGCGTTTGGATCCCGAGGGGCCTGAGGCTGAGAAGTCTGTGAATTGTCAGTGGCCCAGACCGGACTTTCCGTCTGATGATTCAATTCAAGGGAGGTGAGCAGTCTACTTACGCTCTTTTCACCGGGGCGGCTGGTAGGAGGAGGCATGGCTGCCTTGTCGACGGCGGTCTTGGCCGGGGAGTTGGGAACCGAGTGCGCATCGGGGCAAGTCGAGGGTGACGAGGCTGGACCAGACGACGGCCCAGGGGAGCTGGTGAGGTCGATGGTATTGACATCCTTGAAGGTCTCCTTGGCCTTCTTGTTCTTCTTCTTCTTAGACTTGGGTGTTTTCATCTTGAGTGGTAGGTATATGACCAAGAAGCCAAGATGATGCGGGTGAGGTCAAAAAGGTGAGTGAATCCAAGAAGTTTGAGGGGAATAAGGAATTAGGTATTGTGCGCCTACTGCGGAGTGTTTGACGACAGTGAATCACGGTCATGTCTCTTGCAGCTGCCTCGCACTGGCAAACAAAGCCCCATGCACCCAGCCCCAGAGCCTCGATGGTTTCATGGAATTCTTATCAAAGGACCGTCAATTTGACTAAACATTTATTCTTAGGCAGAGCAAAGTCCTTTTATTTCATTAATCCTCGTCATAAGGCATCCGGCAGGTGGTAATCTATACGTCAAACCCCCCAGTTGCGGCAGATGTCCAGTATCAGGCCCCTGAGATGGAACTCGGCTGTATTTCCCGACCGCGAAGGAAATCAATGGTTTTAAATATTGTCAGGGCTTCAAAATACGTTACAATTGCACTTCTAGGCTCGATTCCGTTACCAGAGGTAGGCAGGCATTAGTCTGCTCAACCGTCGATTCCCTGGTGTCCTGCGACGTCCTCCAGATGAACATGTTGCGCTTCTTCCATCGCCCAAGCACAATAAACAGCCATCCCTCTACTATTTATCGATCATGCTCGTGGTCTTTTGCGCACTACTACTGTTCCAAAAGCTTAGACTTGTGGTTGTAAAGTGCCTATCTGTCCTAGCCCGTCCGTCGTGCAAAGGGGCATTATCACGGCCAGTCACTGGATCCCTGACCCGAAAGGCATCACATACAGTAGAGAAGCTATGAGCTTTTTTATTTTCCTTATACACCGTAAGAATAGAGTACCAAACATTCCTTCATCCCAGTCATCGAGTTTTCTCATCATAACACACCATGCCAATCATATATACGCCAGAATCATATAAACTCCCAAACACCCCCTTAACCCCCATCACCACGGAATCAGTCCCCCATCACCTTCAATCACCTGCCTCAGACGCTGTGGCATGAAGTCCACCCACATGTTGACCCTCTCCATCTCAAACGACGCCCAGGCATCACGCACCATCTTCTGCAGCGTCTCGTCCTCCCAGTCCTTGGGCGCATCGAGCGTCCACTGTTTGCGTGCCGGCCAAAGTGAGTCCAGTGGGTTCAGATCCGGGCTGTCACCACAGCTAAAGTAGTATCGCAAGCCGTGCTCGTCCTTCCACTGCTGCACCGGGTTGACCTTGCTCGCAGCGCCGTGCGCAAATGCCTCGCTGTCCTCCTCGAGAATGAAGCTCTGCGAACCTATGCCGGTGAGCCACGGCTTGACTGTCTTTTCGAGAATATGGTCCTTGTACTCCGTCATGGTCATGACACCGGTGCAGTTAGGGTTGGTGGATTCTTCGTAAAAGACTGGTTCGCTCTTGAAGCCGTGTCCCACCGCAACCCATACGTGAGCCTTTCTCAGATCGCGCGGCCATTCAGCCTCGGGAGTCTCTGAGCACGGGGCGCAGAATCTCTCACCGGGTCGTGGAATGAGGCGCATCTTGCCGTCGAGGCCAAAGCCAAAGTGAAGTTCGAGGCTGAAGCGTACGGGTCTCCAATCCTGAGGTTGAGGATACGCCTCGAGCATCCGTCTGGCGTACTCCACCCTCTTTTCCCTGGCCTTCTTGTGCACCCAGGTCCTAGAGCATGCCAGGCATCTCCGGTATCCAAGCGTGCCCATAGTCCGGTGCAGGGTCCTCGGGTTCACGTCGACCTCGACACCAGCCTCCTTGGCCAGGCCGTGCCAGTTCAGGTTGACGTTGACATAACGCTCATCCCACAGGATCTTCTCCATCTTCTGCTGGTCCTCCTCGGAGATCTTGAGGGGCCTCCCGCGGGTCTCCTCCCATTCGGGGTCATTGCGCTTAGAGGCAGGGATGTTGAGGGCGGCGTAGCCCTGGGAGCGTGAGAGGTCAAAGTGGCGGAAGATGGCAGACTTGTTGACGGGCAGGCCCTGGGACTCGAGGTACGAGATGGTTCCCCTCACCATGGCCTTTTTGGGGGTATCTCCATGTTTGTATCCTGACGGCATCTTGAGTGCGGGCGAGGCTGGGGCACCAGCTAATAGTGGGCGGGTTGGGCCTCGTATAAGTGAGGTGGAGAGAATTGTTGAGCGGCGGTGTTTGGATGTTTTTGTCTGCTCCCTCAGAACTGGTGGTCAGCGGTGAGGGGTCAGAAGTTGGTGGTGATCACGTGACGAGGCTGGGTCAACATGGCCGGCGCGTGAAACAGAGGGAAGAGGTTGCTCCTGGTGGTTTCACAGCGTCATGCTAATGCATGCTGCAACGCCGTGGCTTGGTGTCTTGGATTGGTACCAATTTATATGACAGAAAGGGCCGAGGCATTCGGTGGTGGCTGAAGGGAATTGCGTCAATCGTGGTGTTAAGGAGATGGAGCTGCCTTTATCGCGGCACCAATGATTGACTTAATCTGGCGGGGACAAAGGGATAGGTGCTTGTTAGAGATGACTTGGCGTGTGATATTTGCCTTATATGAGACTGTTTCTTTTCCTCTAGAGCTGCCATTATGATAGAATAAGTGCTCAATGAGCGTCGACAAGGATCTACCGAGCTTTCAAATGAACGCGTGTAGTGTGCCCGAGTTAGCACGCTCAATGTCTGCGCCCTGATCAAACAGGGCATACAAAGCAGACTCATGTCGTGATGCCAACTACCTCTAGAAATCGACAAGATCTACAAGTCATCCCCCCAGATTTGACAGTTTCCAACGCCATCTAAACCTCGCCTCATACAGCAGGATGCTATCATGGATCAATTGCTCTCAATACGTTGGGCCTACCCTGCACTCAGCTCTGACGTCGGCCCGGATTCCCGAGGCTCACAGGAATCATCACCAACTCCTCAGACAACAAACCCAGACTTTGTTGAATCTGTAGGTTGTTTGTTTGTGTTTATCTGGCACCCAAACCTCCCCTGTTGTGGAGTTGCCAGCTCACACATCACCTTCGCCCCCAGCATTTTCCAGAATCAACTGTTGATCATCAAAATCATATAATTCAGAACCTTGTCTATCCAATTCATGGACGACGGTAATTACGAAGATAAACACCGCTCTATGGGCCTCCACAGGCTGTTGTCATCCCCAGACATTCACAAAAATGTCCTCCGCAATGTTCGCTCCACCCCATATGTCCAAAATGCCACCCGTGTAGAAAACGCCGTGAAATGGAGCCGCGTATGTCCCCATCTATTCCAAAATGTACATGTTGAGACGTGAGTCTCAGCCATCTTTGTCCTTGTCCCCATCAATAAATCCCTAGGCTTTGCCGGCTTCGCGGACCGAGATCATGAACTTGTCCTCGGCGCCGACCTCGCCAGCAAGCCTTGCTGATGACACCTTGGCGTTCCTTACCGATAGAGTCGCCTTGATCTCGTCGGCCGTCTTTGCGCCGAGAAGAGTCATCTCTCTGCTGAGTAACAAAGCAACGGCGGCCCGGATGAGGAGCGCGTCGCCTTCAAAGACATATACATCCCATAATCGCGCCGCTTCGTCAATGGCGAGATGTCCCGTAAACATTCCAGTCAAGATTGACGATAGAGACTCCTCCAGGTTGACGTCTTGGACCTTCTTGGTCAGGTGCTCGTGCAGAGGGGCCGACTTCAGAGACAGCGTCTGGAGCACCAGGTTGAACGCTGAGGCTTGTGCGCCAAGGTCACAGGCGTAGAATGAGAGAGGCAGTGGGCGGTTGAGGACATTGGCGAGTGCGACGAATGCAGACCCAGCGTTGGGCAGGTTCAGGAGTAGCAGCGCGGCGATTGTCTGACGGACTTGGTTAGCATCTCAAGTGGCACACAGTGGCTTGTCATACTCACATTACAACCCCGGACGTAGCCGATGTCACTCCTGTACATGGCATACGCGCTCAGTACGTCGACAAGACTCTGGTGTAGAGGCCCCTCCACTTCGAAGATGCGGAGGTCCTCCCATGTCTTGTTGGCTGCGTCCTTTCGAATTTCTTGAAACCACTTTGCTCTCTTCACATCCTCGGCATCGCCCTTGTCGTCTTTGACTCTGGCTTCCACCTCCTGGGCTCTCGCAAGAGCTGCCTGGAAAGAGGTTTCTGACAGACCCAGCTCGTTGCCGATCGCTCGCGTCCAAACAGCTCCTCTGCTGCGAGGCGCAATGCCCTTCCACCAGAGTTCTCTTGTTCTGCGTTCTCGAATAGCATCGTTCCATCGTGGTAGGACATCCTTCTCCCAGATGTGCATCAGGTTGTCGGCGGCGCTGTCCCGTCCTTCAATCTTGGCTCTGCGGGAGGCTTCACGTCGCTCATCAGCCTTGGCGCTCGCTGCCATCATTTTCTGATACTCCTTGAGATGTCGGCGCTCCTCTGCTGGATCCTTGGGTGGCAGCCAAGAGGGACGTGTTCGGCTGAGAACAGCTTCCTTCTCCTTCGAGATGGGTAGAGGGTCGATCATGATGTTGGACTTGCGGAGGGGTGGCAGCTCTGGTGTGGATTTTATGCGCTGCTTCTTCTCATATGAGGTATCGACAGATCTTCGAGACGAGTTCCAGGTGTTGGGGCGCTGACCTGCAGGACGCTTTGCCTGCTGTTCCTCCATCTCCCCGGCGTGTTCCTCGAGCTTTTCCGTCAGAGTCTTGGCCTCGGCATTCAGGTCTGCGA
This sequence comes from Fusarium paranaense, assembly GCA_027886155.1. Classification (NCBI taxonomy): domain Eukaryota; kingdom Fungi; phylum Ascomycota; class Sordariomycetes; order Hypocreales; family Nectriaceae; genus Fusarium; species Fusarium paranaense. The sequence continues at coordinate 18,897 of RZGL01000069.1, forward strand.
GCGCCGCGTTCCAGCTGTGTGCCCGAGTTTTGACTGGGCTGCGAGGGGCTCCGTCGGTCTTCCAGGTTGGCGATCGAAGAGACCCTTGCGCTTGAGCAACAGCAGGCGTTCCATTGCCGATGCTTCGAACGCGTTCCTTGGGGGCTCGGTCGGGAGAGGGCGATACTGAAGAGGGGCGACTGGGCGTGCGCTCCTGAGGTGGACGAGGAGAGAGAGGCACGTTGTCGAGGACAAGACCATCGGGGATATCATCGCCATCGTCTTCGTCGCATTCTCGCTCGAGATCGGTAAACGACTTGCGCTCGCGGCCGGTTTGCCAGCTGCCCCGACGCGGCTTTGGGGGGAGACTCGGATCTCTCGGGTTGAGGGAATACCCGGGGCTGGGACTTCGGTGTCGTCGAGGAAAGGGGAGAGAGGTAGAGGATGGGCTGGTCAACTGCTTGGAGCGCGTGGCCGAGGGGGGCTCTGTCAATGAGCTCAGGTTGGTGCTGCGCGGGTTGGTGGTGTAAACATTGGTCTGGAGACTCGGAAATGGCGGTCGAGCTTTGGAAGCGGTCTTTCCAGCTGCAAGAGTTCGACTCGAGGGAGCTTTGGGGTGACTGGGACGAATGTCGACCTGGGATGGACTCTTGAGGGTTACGTTGTCGTCATCGAGTCCAATCTCCTCAAAATGACCAACGTCGGCCAAAACACTGCCATCGTCGCTGCTGAAGGACTGGAAAGACGACGATTTGGAGCTCTTGGAGGCCGTCATCCCTGGCGGAGAGTCGGGGCTGGGGAGAACACTGCCGATATCGAGGGTGCGGATCATTGTCGCATCGCAGGGGGCAGGCAAGAGTTTGTATGGACGAGAAGACTCTCTCCTCGCCTGCGCTGCGAACCAGTGGGCGATCTAAACTCGGATGGTGTCTCGTCTGTTGATCGGCCGTCTATCACGCTCGGGGGCTCGTCTCGACTCTTGCGTCTCGTGAATGCGGTTGACGTCGTTTGGCTCCCTCTGTCGGGCGGCCTCGCCTCTGTTTTTGTTCGGATGGACCGAGCTGGGCTATGCTTGGCTCCAGCTGTGTCGGTGTTGCTATGCTGAGTATGGGGCTGAAGGAGCGGTTTCAAGATTGCCAGGGTTCGAGTCCACACCCAAACGACCGGGCCAGGAGAGCCTGTACGAGGCAGGTCTGGAGCGAAAAAGGGAGATGAGGAAGCGAGGGTGCGAAGCGAAAGGGGCGGGCCCGAGATTGAAGGCTGTTATGCCGGGAAGAGCGGTATAACTCAATCGATCAACGATGGACTGGGGTCGACGAGCTCAGAGGGGCACTCCCATAACGAACGACGGGGAGGCACGGGAGATGGGTTTTCGCAACCCCAGAGGGCGTCTAGCGGTCGCGGCCGGGATAAGGAGATATTAAATTAGGCGCCGGGCGAAGGTTTCGTGTCCAAAATAGAGGGAGATTAAACAAGAAAGTAGAGTGATTTGGGGGGTTAGAGGTGAAGAAAGAAGCGAGAGTTGATGTCAGCAATAAGCAGAAGGATGACCAAGAAAAGAGAAGAAACGAGCGAGATCAAGGAAAAACCGCGAAAGCAACAAGCAAGAGGCAGGTTTAAACCGGGAAGTGGATGACGATCGCAAAGGAGACCTTAAGCGGGAGACGACGCCAACGCAAAGGAGGTGATTGATCCAACGCCCACCCGCAGCATGCAGCAGAAAAAAGGATCAGAGGTATGTATCTCGGTATACAAAGAAATATGCGGAGTGACTTGTCTTCGATGGCATGGCTTTTGGCGCTACTGTTAGTGTGTCTTGTCCCCCGCCTATGGGGTGACGAGCATTGATGTTTAATTATTTCTTGTGGCAAAGTCAATGGCGATTAAGAAGAGAGCTGGCAGATGATACCTTGGCCTATGTGACATGTTCCTTTACCTGTACTGATAAAGTCCTGTCAACATTGATTCTCTTCTCTCTATGCAAAAGTTCCCCCAGGTACAATCTCCGCTAGCAGCAGCACAGTTCTGTGCCGTGTGGCATCCTTGGCTGTGGTGTGGCATGACCTTATCGGGGGGCCAAGCCATGCCAGGGGAAGCAAGAGGGTCACACAGTCTTGCTTCGAGATTCACTGTGTAAGCCCACGCCAGCAATATGGCTTGTACAGTGTCAACACCGTCCCCGGCCCCCTGTCGCTCGTAATCTCGGCCGCATATGCGCGGCTAATAACCAACCTCAGCCAATCACGCCTCACGTCGTCCATCGTCCATCTTGATTGAGTCTTTGATGGTGGAAACTTGGCATTGTAAACAAGCAATCTCGGGGGTCCATTTTATCGTATTTCATTGTGAGCCCTACGAGCCTCTCTCTGGCCTCTGCGCCTACGGACGCGAACTAGCAACATCGGTCCTTGAGCCTCTGTCTCATATAAGATCCTTGGTTCCCTTGGCCAGCAAGGGGATACTTGGCCAGCAAGTATCAACTCTTCCAAAACATCTTCCATAGTGACTTCATCCATCCATTGCTCACTTGGTACATATGGATCCATATCCCCGTGCCTCCAATACTTGTTCACTTGAGATATCCGCAGCTCGTTCCAACCCCGGTTAGCATCCTCTGCTTCTTCTCGTCAGCCTTCATCTTGGCGACGAGAGCCTCCATGTCAATGGACTCGTCCGACTTGCTCTCCTCGTCAGTCTCGTCGACTCCACAGAGGAGGAGTGCCTCGACTCCTTGAGGTTGCTTTTTCTTCTCTTCTTGCTGCTTCTTCTTCTTTGCCTTGCGCGCCTTCCGCTTTCTGCGCTTCTCGTTCTGCAACGCCTCCTCGACAACGTCCTCGAGGGCCTTCTTCTTGGCAGTGAAGAGTGGCACGGGCGAACCGGCGAGGTTGGAATACTTCATCGTGAGGTTGTACCAAAAGTTGGCGTATTGTCGATCGGTCTTGATGCCACGTTCCTCCAGTTCCGCGGCCAAGGCTCGTGAACTGCGCTCCGTCTGAGGAAGAGGCGTGCCCCAGTCGACCTCCCAGTTGTACTTGATGTTGGAGCTGTCCGTCTTGTTGGAGGCGAACCCTTTGCCTTCGGCCATCTTCTTCTCGAAGCGTGCGACCGTGGACTTGATTGCGTGCTCCGAAACACCGTCTCGGATGATCGCTGGCTTGATCTCTCGGGGTGGTTTGACCAAGCTGCTGTGGGTGATGGGCTTGAGTTGCTTTTTCTCAACTGCCTTCTGAGTCTTCTCGGGTGTCGTCTTCCGCTCATCCCCGGATGCTTCAGCGTCCGATGTCTTGTGGCGGGTGACAGCTTGAGTAGGCTGTTGCACTGTAGCGGAGGGTTGCTTGGCTGGGGGCTTTGAAGGAGTCTCTTGGCTCGAAGTTGAATCATCACTGACACGCTCCAGGCTTGCTGGTGGGATCGGGATCAACGGAGTCAATTGCTTCTCTGGATTTAGTGTCAGCGTAAGTTGTTTTCTGGGGACTCTGTGCCAATCACTCTGAAGTCTCCATCCTCGAGGCCGCTTTGGGCTCGGAGTCTTGGCTCGCTTGATGACGTTTGGCCGAGGGGGGAGCCAGCTTCTGGCCCGAACAAAAAGTTTCGAAGGTACTTGCTTCTTGATAACATTGGCGACTGTTGCAAGCTTCGACGCGGGGGATTTTCGGTGCCGGGTTGGTCCCGTTCGAGGCTCATTCTATGAAACCTTGCGAGAAGAGGGCCGAAGAGCCTTGGCTTGCTTCTTGCTGCCCTGGATGCGCTCAGTTGGGGACGAACTGACACCTCTGGATCGTGAAGGGGGCGAAACGCTGGGGGAAGAGGAATACTCGGTGTCGTCGCCACTCGCGCGCGCCGGAGACGTCTTGGGTCTCTTGAGAATGCTCTTGAGGCCGATGAGGGAGTCTCGGTGATGAGGCTGGAAAGATCCAGGAGTGCCGGACTCGCTGGTCTCGGAGAGCTTGTCGCCACTGTACACGGGCTGAAGCTTGTATGATGCAGCAAGTCGCTCGTTGAAGCTGGAGACTGAGGTGTTGAGCGTCTCATCATTGAAATCTCCCGTATCGGACAGCTCGGAAGAATCAGAGTCGACGGCGTCCTCCATCTTGACTAGGGTAGGGTTATCCTCATCAAGATCATCGTCAGAGCCTTCGGCACCAGAAACAACCTCCTTCTTGATCGGGCGAGAGTCCTCTTGGGGCTCAATCTTGGGGGGGTGCTCGAGGGCGGTGGAGAATGGCTCGTTGTCATCAGAGCTTGGCGAGGTTTCCTTCTCCTTCTTCATTTCCTCTAGCTGACTATCAAGATAGTCCATCAGTTTGCCCGTGATGTCATCCGACTCAGGGTCCGACTGGTGCTGAGACTGGGAGTTCTCAGGAGATGGGGCAAGCTCCGTCGTGGTGGTATGGTTGGTCATGCTTTGCTCAGGCTGGCTGCTCTGAGCAGTATGTTCTCCCTGTGCGGGAAGGGGCTGTGCGACCTGAGCTGTAGAGTGCGAGGCCTCAACGGCAGACGAGTCGGAGTCAGATGTGATCAACTGGGAGAGATCAATGACCGTGCTCTGATCAACTCGGCTGCAGACGGGAGAGGACGTGGCAGCTGGTTCCTTCATCGCAGGACAGTTGTCGGCTGGCTTCAACGGAAGAGCGCGTCGCCTTGTTGGGGTCGCGATCTTTCTTGGGACCCGGGGCTTAGCGCCGGCTGGGCGCTCATCATCAGCATCGCTGTCGGTAGAAGTGAGCATGGTCAAGGACAGGCGATTGGGAGATGGCTTGATGTGGGCAATCTCGCACTCAGAGTCTTGGCTGTTCTGGCGGTTCTCTTCGCTGACAAGGGCCGAAGCGTTGCCGGCGCGGTCGATGCGTCTTCTCTTGCCGGGCTGAGGCTGAGTCTGTTGGCGTCGCTTTGGTGAAGGAAGGGCCTTTTCAATGAAGCAGTCGGAGCTGTTGTCAGGCTGAGGGAGAAACTTGGCTTTGACGGCAGGTTTGGCCTTTGAGGACACCGAGCTGCTGCGGCTTGGAGCTGCGGCGCTCGAAGAGGGTTGAGCCGGAGCACGAGAAGGGCCAGAGGCTTGGGAAGTCGGTTTCTTGTTGACAGAAGCAGAAGTCACAGGAGGCGTTTGCTCGGTCTTTGCCTTCTTGCTGGGCTGGACTCGCTGGTCCGCCGCGGGGAGATTACGCTTTCTGTTGGGAGAAGGCTGAATATGCCGAATCTCACAGAAATCGGACTCCGAACTTTCAGAGTCGGATGAAATGTCGAAAGGGGTGTTGGGGGAGTTAGCCTGAGCCAGCTGGGTCGCTCGGGAAGGGGTAAGCTGGGTTGCAGTGCTCATTGTTTGTTCTGCGCAGAGTGTCAGTCGAAAGCTATTCCTGCAACCTGGGCTGTGAGGGACACTTACCAGAAGGGTTGGGCTGCGATGCATTCGCGCCAATATGTGAGGGCGTTGCTGGTTGCGGATTACGGGTGGTCGACCGTTGGCCCGAAGGCCCCTTGGGCGGCGAAGAAAACATGTCGGTTATCTTGCGTTGCCCCATCGTCGCAATATCTTCACTTTCTCTCAAGAGCGATGAAGAAGGGATGCGGTCCGAGGGGGTATCGGAAAATGAGGCTGATGCCTTGCGCAACGGGGTGTAAGGATGAGGTTCTTGAAGATGTGGGGTGAAGAGGGATGGTCAGAATGTCGGAAGGGACGTAGAAACGGGGCAGTCAAAGTCGAAGATTATCTCGAGAATGATGGTTGGATAAAGTGCGTTGCATGAATGCCACGAAGAACTGATGATGTTGTTGAAGACGAAAGGGGAGGTCAGTGAATGTGTGGGGGGCTGAAGTGAATGCGCAGGCAGAAAGAGACCTCGAACAGGTGAATGAATGAACAGACACAAACAAGAACAATAAGATATCCACTTTGAAACAGAGCAAATTGGCCAATAAATCACCCAATCGGGAATACTAAAGTGAGGAGAAAGTGAGGTTGGCAGAGATATATTGACCATCAGGGGCTGCCAGCTGTTGACACTGGCACATCGGAATAATACTCTCAAACCGGAACAAAGACGTCATACCATTGTTCAGAAGCATTGTTCAACAGTCACTCCAGATTAAGTAGATAGAGGCAGAGATCATTCAAGGCAAGGCTCATCATAGGGCAAAGAGCTCTCTCACGATGGTCCTTTTTTGTATTTCCATGCCGCCTCCGCATCTATGGTATCATTACAGATCATCATGGTCCATGCACATATGACTCGTCCCCACCAGCTACCCGAGCATGGCCTTACATGCGCTCTCGTCGACGAGGAGCTGCCCGGATGATGTCGTCAACTCGGAGGAGAAGCTGGGTTGGATTGTTAGCAATGTCTTCGTAATACAAACAGTGACGGGATCTTACCTCTGCAGCCTCGCTGGCCGAGGACACTACAGCCTTCTTCAGCTTGTAGCTCTCAATAACACCGAGATCCCGCATGTCAGCAATGCCGCCACCAGGGGTCATCAAGTCAAGACCGTAAGTGGTGAGACCATCGTAAAGGGCCTTGCGCAACCTCGCGACAAGGTCACCAGAGTCGAGACCAGCGTTGTCGGCCAGGATAGTAGGTAGTTGTCGCAGAGCCACGGCGAAGCTAGAGACAGCCAGTTGTCGCTTGCCCTCAACACGGGTAGCAGCACCCTCCACAGCCTTGGCCATGAGCATCTCAGCACAGCCACCGCCCAGAGTAGTCCGGGGCTCCTTGACAGTCTGGGACAGGACGGCCAGGGCATCGTGCAGACTTCGCTCAGCCTCGTCGAGCAGCTGTTCTGTGGCACCCCGAAGCACGATCGTGCAAGCCTCACCTGCTGACACACCCGAGAACTTGATAAGAGTGTCCTCACCAATGATAACCTCCTCAATCACGTCGCAGTGACCAAGCTTGACCTGGTCGGGGTGGTCGAATGTCGAGGCGATCTCACCGCCAGTCACCAGAGCCAGGCGCTCAATACCATCAAAGTCGGCGTGCTCAATCGACATGATGCCGGCATCAGTGAAAAGCTGCTCGGGCCAGTTGTAGATAAGTTGTCGGTTAATGAAGCAGTTGATGCCGTGTGCCTTGATCTTCTCCACCTTGGCCTTCATCTTCTCCTTCTCGGCCTTTTCCAGCTCGGCCAGCTTGCTAGTTGAGCCAACCTTGACGCGCGCGCCAAAGATCTTGACCTTGTCAGTATCCATGGAGGTGTTGGCCACCAGGATCTTGGCCTTCTCCAGCCGCTTGGGCTGGTTGACACCAATCTTCTTGTCGAGGATAAAGCCCTCGTCGAGGTATGAGTCGCTAAGCTTGCCTCCGCTCTTCTTGATGATTTGAATGTGGTTGAGGTCGGTAGTCTTGAGTCGGAGGACGGCATCGACAGCCAACTGGGCGAACTGATCCCGGTCCTGGGCAAGGACCTTGGAGCTAAGGGTTGTTCGGGCGATCGCGAGAAGGTCGTTTCGGAAAGCCTCGGGGCTCTTGCTGTGGTCGACTGCCGACTCCTCGAGCGCCTTGAGCGCCGCCTGGCTGGCTATCCGGTAACCCTCGATGATGGTCTGGGGGTGGATCTTCTTGTCAACCAGCTTCTCCGCCTCCCTCAGCAACTCGGCGGCAAGAACAGCAACCGAAGTGGTTCCGTCGCCCACTTCGTCATCCTGAACCTTTGAAATGTTGACCAGAACCTTTGCGGCGGCGTTATCGAGGGCGATCGACTTGAGGATGGTGGCACCGTCGTTGGTGACCATGATTTCGGCGGTGGAGCTAACATGGTGTCAAAAGGGGGTGTGCAGGCACAAGGTTGGCGCAACATACGCTGACTGAAGGATCTTGTCCATACCCTTGGGACCAAGAGTGCTCTTCACAAGATCACCGACGGCGATGGCGCCGACAAAGGCAGCGAGACGCGCATTCTCGCCCTTCTCCTCGGTGGTGCCCTCCTCGAAAATCTGGGTTGGTTGGAAAGACTAGGAGGGGCATGTTAGCACATGGCGCTCGTTCACCTCACGAAGCTCTTGGAGCTCTCAAACGGACAAGGCGGATACTGACCATGACGGGCAGGCAATCCGACTATACACACGGCGAAACCTGTCGGGAACGTAAATGGGTTGTCGTCGTCGTCAACGTCGAATGCTTCAGCCTTGGGGTAAACGTTGCAGCCTTTTTTTTATCTGGAGCTCCCAGCTAAGCATGGGCGGGCATGGAAACACCAAGCCCCTCCAACCAAGGGGCCAATCGAACCCCCACGTGACTTGCCCCGCGGTCGGAGTATCGTCGGCGGAGGAAGATCGCTTCTCCGACGGCGCACACTTTGTGGGAAGAAACGAACACCAAATTTATGCTGCACCAGGTTGGCACCCGCAACATCAAGACTCCGCACGTTCCTGAGCGACGCTCTCCGCGGTCAAACTTAAACCCTGCGTGTCTTTTTAAGGCCATATCTCCCGCGCGCAGATAGGTCTTGCTGCTTCCCTCGTGCCCGGCGCCCGATCCCTCCAAAACCCTCGAAAAACATTCAGAAACGACTGAGAGCGGGGCATTTTTTTCTTGCACCCCTCCAACAACCCACCAAAAATCGCCCATCATGGCGCCCTCCTTCGACCACCTCCGCGATGCCGACCTCGACGATGACGAGTTCAACGAGGATGACATTGATATTTCCGACCTGCGAGAGAGATTTGAGGTGCAGCTGGAGCAGGGCTACGACAGCTTCGTCGTCATCGACGGCCTTCCCGAGGTCACGGAGGAGCAGAAGCCCAAGCTCGTCAAGTTCTTGTTGAAGAAGCTCAACACAGTTGGCAAGACGCGGGAGGATCTGGTTCACATGCCCATGGGCGACAACGGAAAGTCTCTTCGGTAGGTGGTTTTGGTTCTGGCTGGACGCTGGTCGTCGACTTGATGCTGACCCTCTGTCAAGGTTTGCTTTTGTTGAGTACTCTTCGCCCGCTGAGGCTGCCGCCGCCACTCGCCAGCTCGACCTGGTCCCCCTCGACAAGAAGCACACCCTGCGCGTCAACAAGTTCACCGACATCGAGCGATATGGACGAGAAGGCCGAGTTGACGAGACCTACCAGCCCCCCCACATTGACGAGTTCACCGAGAAGGAGCATCTCCGATGGTTCCTCAAGGATCCTTCCGGCCGAGGCCGTGATCAGTTTGTTATGTACAGAGGCGAAAGCGTCGGTGTCTACTGGAACAACGAGAAGGACCAGCCCGAAAACATTGTCGAGCGACAACACTGGACTGAGACCTTTGTTCAGTGGTCTCCTCTTGGTACCTACCTGACCTCTGTCCACGCCCAGGGTGTTCAGCTCTGGGGCGGACAGTCCTGGTCCCGACAAGCCCGATTTGCCCACCCTTTCGTCAACCTCGTCGCCTTCTCGCCTGGTGAGAAGTACATCGTGACCTGGTCTAACCGCCCTATCTCGATCCCCGACGAGGGCCACCCGGCACTTTCGATTGATGACCACGGCAAGAACTATGTCATCTGGGATATTGCGACTGCTACTCCTCTCCGATCCTTTGCCAACCTCGATGCCCCCAAGGGCGAGGAGGGCAAGCCACCACCCAAGATGCAGTGGCCTGCTTTCAAGTGGTCCGCCGATGACAAGTACGTCGCCCGGTTGACCCAGGGCCAGTCCATCTCCGTTTACGAGCTCCCCCGCATGAACCTCCTCGACAAGACGTCGATCAAGATTGAGGGCGTTATGGACTTTGACTGGGCCCCCGCAACTCCCAAGCGTGAGGGCGTCAAGACCTACGAGCAGCTGTTCTGCTACTGGACACCCGAGATTGGCAGCAACCCCGCCAAGGTCGGATTGATGAGCATTCCCTCAAAACAGGTCGTCCGATCCCTCAACCTCTTCAGTGTCAGCGACGCCAAGCTCCACTGGCAATCTGAGGCCGCCTACCTCTGTGTCAAGGTCGACCGACACTCCAAGTCCAAGAAGTCTCAGGCCACCACTCTTGAGATCTTCCGCGTCAAGGAAAAGGGTGTCCCCGTTGAAGTTGTCGACACCATCAAGGACACCGTCATTAACTTTGCCTGGGAGCCCAAGGGCGACCGCTTCTCCATCATCACCACAACCGAGCCCGTGGGTGTCACTGCCGTCCCTCCCAAGACTGCCGTTTCTTTCTTCTGCCCCGAGAAGGCCAAGGGTCAGCACGTGGGCAACTTCAAGCACCTCCGGACTCTCGACAAGAAGAACAGCAACGCTATCTACTGGTCACCTCGAGGTCGCTTTGTTGTTATTGCCACCATTGCGAACCAGCAGAGCTCCGACCTTGACTTTTTCGATCTCGACTTTGAGGGCGAGAAGCCCGAGGCCGAGAAGGACCTCACCGCCAACCTCCAGCACATGAACACCGCCGACCACTACGGTGTGACAGACGTCGAGTGGGACCCTTCAGGCCGATTCGTCGCCACCTGGGCTTCTGCCTGGAAGCACTCGGTAAGACAGGTTCACTTTTTTATGATGATGAGCAGTATGCTAACGTATTTCAGATGGAAAACGGTTACCACATCTACGACTTCAAGGGCGAGGCTTTGCGAGAAGAGCCCCTTGAGAAGTTCAAGCAGTTCTCTTGGCGCCCCCGGCCGCCGACCATGCTTACCAAGGAGGAGCAGAAGGCTGTTCGCAAGAACCTCCGAGAGTACAGCCGGGTCTTTGAGCAAGAAGATGCTGACCGCGGCGCGTCCGCCGACTTGGCCGTGGTGGAGGCCCGCCGCACCATGCTCCAGGAGTGGCACAACTGGCGCGAGGAGGTTGAGGCCGACACATTGGAAGAGCGTGAGGTGCTCGGCCTACCAAAGGATCCCCATGCTCCTCTGCTAGAGGCTTATACAAAGAGCCTGGAGGGTACGACATCGGAGGCGGATCGGGTGATCGAGGAGATTGTGGAGGAGGTGCTCGAGGAGAGCGAGGAGGTGCTCGGTTAGGGAGCTTCTCTTTCTTTGCAGGATTTTGCAAGGGAGTGATTTGCTTGTATCTCGGTAGAAAACTGGTCAGGGCGAGGGGTCACGTAATGAAATTCTTTGTCACGTTCACGAGGATAGGTCCGGTTTTGGACGATCGAAAAGCATTCCACGGAGTCAATACATGTTGGTCCGCTTTAAGGGAGAGTGGCGATGGTTGTCTGCACTATGGACAAGCACCTGGGGACACGATATGAAGTATAGACTTGAGGCGGCGATGATATTTTTATCTTATGCCTCGGCGCTCCCATGACTGGGTGTTTGTGTGAGGACGGCGTCCTGTTCCGGAACTCGGTCTTTGCTAGGTCAAGGTGTCGAAATATTATTACTTTGTTCCATACCCAAAGAATGGACTAAACAACTCAGCAAAAGAAGTAGAGTTGTGCTCAGCGACAGACCCAGCGCAGCCTTGGAGGTGATTCTCAAGCCTGAGACGAAAAGATAGTGTCCCATGACACGTCTGTAAACAGTCAGCTTGTGCAGACATGCCACCATGGTTCCAAACAGGATGGCTTGAAGGCAACACTTTCGTGTGGAGCTGGACGACGAGATGATTTCTCCTGAAATCCGCAAGGAAGGTGGCAATAATGAAGTCGGCGTTGTTACGACCAATGAGCCAGGCATGCACCAATATCGACGTCTTGTGAGTTTCATCTCTCTCAGCTCACCCAGGTCAAACATTCGCAGGCCCCTCCCCTGCCTAACGGGAAAGGACAGCATGATCGCCAGACGACAGAATCAGTTGAAGTTGACGAGACTGTCACCCGGTCTATCACCATAGCTGAAGCACTCGAGCGCGCTGGGGAGCTTATTCACCAGGTCTGAAAGCCCAACATCAGCCTGTTGGGTAGTTAATCATGTGTTGTCAAAGAATTTTAAGAAGACCGTCTCCCTTTAGTACCAGGGCAACGGCCTGGGGACATCTCCATGACGACAAAGAAGAGCTTTCCTAAGAGGGGACGGTCCCACGGGAGCCAGCTGAGCCAGCATATGGTGGAGAGATGCTTAGCCCAAACCTAGCCATCATAAAGTTTGTTGAGAAGAGTATTGAGTCGCAGCAACCCTGCCGCTTGCTGGCCAGGTCCCGTCACAGCATCAGGAGAATCGGCCAGCACTGGGACCATGGCCTCTCTGTCGCCTTTGCGGGCAAATGTACTTCCCATGCCCAAGAGCTCCATGCCATGAGAGACGTGACCCAGGCATGGAAAAGCGACGCCAGGCCACGAATGTCGCAGTCTGTGCCGCCGAAGAGCAGCGCCAGATCGCTTCGACGTTGCCCGAGACTGCACACCTAGGATCTCAAGTCCACTTCTAATGATCCCCGGGTCCAGGTTCTAGGCCTATTTCCAAGGATATCTTTCAAGCCAGGCTCACAAGCTTTGCGACGACTGTTGTTCCCGAGAACAAGGGCGATGTGAAAGAGTTCCCTCCCTCGAGTGTTGACAAGACTCTCCTCAGCATCAATGAAAACGGTTTCAAAGTTAGTAGAAGCTCAGGGATAAAGTCCCGCTGAAAATGAATTCCCATATATTTCTAGCTTTTGACGGGTATTACACGGCTTTTAAACTGCTCGACTGCGTCGTCACTGGCTGCTTCATGTTGAAGCCGCCCGAGTCTCGCGAATTCGTGGTTGTAGGACCAGCCTGTGAATAAGACTGATGGACGTCCATGGTCCGAATGATACCGTTGTACGTCATAATCTCCTCCTCAGATCTAGTTGGGGACTCGCTTCGAATCTCGGTATGATGGCGCGAACTGCGTATGTCCTTGAGTCCGATGTGATCCGTCGTGCGAGCCCCAGTGCGCGAGGCTTGGCCGTAGTACATTTGTCCGCTCGTGTCGTATTTGCCCTTGGCTGAGCTCCCAAAGAGCTGGGGAAACCAGTTTCGGACTAGATATCGTAGGGCGTGGACGGATGCGGAGATGATTGCGAGGTTGACTTCGATGGTCGAGTATACGATTGTGATGGAGTAGAAGAAGTCGTCGGTCGGTTTTGAAGCGTAGTAGATCTTGCAGATCTCGACAAGTCGAATGGGGGCCACGATTACAACACTAGAAGCCATCAGTTTGAGTCTCAGAAGTGCTAGACCGAGAGTGCAACTTACACGAGACCAACCATGAAGACGCCGATAAGCGCCACCTTTGTCCCCATGGGCATCTTCAGCCCCAGGAAGATCCAGAAAGGAATACCCAGGACAAGAAAGTCGGTCAAAATTGTCAGTATACTCGCGATTACGTGGAACTCCCTTGCGACGCAAACAGCATTGGCTTTGGCCGCAAAATCCCAGTTTGCCTCGATCGGCAGACACTGCAGAAGTGCCACAAAGAAGACTGAAACGGCATGCAGGACATTAAATATGTTCAAGCCGTGGATACTCCATCTCACGGCCTTTTTCTGACCGCCCAGTCTCAGGAGAAAGACCAGGACGGACGCCTTAACGAAGGCCAGGATGGGAGGTTGTTTGTAAGTCACGACTGCCCCCATGCCCCTTTGTTTGCGTCACTACTCTTGTTTGAAGTTTTCTTTGCTAAGGGAATATCTGTCACAGCCGCAAATGACGTAACAGTTGCTCCCGCTGCCGAGGCAGTTAGTGGTGAACTGCAGTTGACTGACGCAGTGCTGGCCAACCTCACTGAACTGGAATTAGACCATATCCAGCTGTTCCAGTTGCTGATGAGAACGAGGCTCTCGACAGGCGGGCCCTCTCGGCTCTGGCCAAGTGCAAGTCCATGCCCGGTGACCTCCTGTGGCCTGGCAAGCTCGTGTGGAAGGTCTTTGACCTGCTGACTGGCGGCGCTCTCATCAAGACGGTTCCCTTTGGTGCTGTTTGTTTCCCTGGCGAGCGTTACGATGCCAACGAGTGCTCGCGCATCGTGGACAACTGGACCAACTCGGACACTCAGTAAGTTTAACTGATGTTCTTTATCGGGGAGTACCTTACAGTGATATCCAGCGATGAGGATCCTACCGCCAACATGTATCCTCTCTACGAGGGCAACGACTGTCTCCCCCAGGATGCCGGAAAGGAGGGGGCCAAGTGCCAGCTCGGCGGTCTCCCCGTTTACTCTGTCAAGGCCACCAGCGTCTCCCAGATCAAGCTCGCCGTCAACTTTGCGCGCAGCCTGAACCTTCGCCTGGTCATCCGCAACACTGGCCACGACTTCCTCGGCAAGTCAGCCAGCGCTGAATCCCCTAACATCTGGACTCACCACCTCAAGAATATTGAGCTTCTCAAGGACTACAAGTCCGCCGGCTCCTACTCTGGCCCTGCCCTCAAGGTCGGCGCCGGTGTCCAGGTGTTTGAACTGTACGAGGCGGCCAACAAGTATGGGTATACTGCTGTCGTTGGCGAGTGCAGGGTGAGTACACCGCTCCTTTCTTTGCTGAACGTGTCGCTGATGAGACACGGCAGACTGTCGGTGTTGCTGGCGGCTTCACTGCCATGGGTGGTCACTCTCCCATGTCCCCTATCGCCGGTCTGGGATCCGACCAGGTCCTCAGCGTTGATATTGTCGCCCCTGACGGTCGCTTCATCACCGAGAACGAGAAGCAGAACGCCGAGATCTTCTGGACCGTCCGTGGCGGTGGTGGTGGTAAGTAGACCTCTTCCATAAACAGGGCGTCAATGAGAGCTAACATTTCTAGCCACCTTTGGCATCGTCACTTCGCTGACTGTCCGCGTCTGGCCGAAGATGACCTTCTCCGGTGTCACTTGGAGCCTCTCCAGCGAAGAGGCTGGCATTAGCAAGGATCTCTTCTGGGAGGCCATGCGCATCTACTGGGCCAAGTTCCCCGAGTACAACGACAACCACACCTACGGCTATTCGACCCTCTTCTCTGCTGGCCCCGGAAAGTACCTGTGGAGCATGAAGCCCTGGCTCGTCCCCAGCATGGAGCTGCCCGAGTTCAAGACCATGGTGAGCCCCCTTTTCAAGGAGTGGAAGGAGATTGGCTTCGAGATTGAGCCCGAGTGGTTTACCCACGACAACTTTTACGACACGTGGAAGAATCACTTCCCTACCGAGTCTGTCGGCGCCTCCACCGTCCGAACTGCCTCTCGTCTTATCCCCCGCAAGAACTTTGAGGATGTCGAACTTCTCAACAAGACCATGGACACGATTCAATCCATTGTCGAGGACGGTTCCGTGCTCATCCAGTACAACATCAACGGCGCAGCTCCCAAGAACGTCGCCTCGAGCGCCCTCAACCCCGCATGGCGAGACGCGTCCATGTTCGCCATTGTCGGCGCCGGCTGGTCGCCTGATAGCAGCCCGGCCGAAATCCTCGCCACCAACAAGAAGATCACTAACGACTGGATGGAGCGCCTCCGCAGGTGACTCCTGGATCCGGCGGCTACGGTAACGAGGGCGACGTGATGGAGCCCAACTTTGGTCAGGCTTTCTACGGTAGCGAAAACTACAAGAGACTATATGCTCTCAAGAAGAAGCTGGACCCCTGGGGTGTCTTTTACGCTCCCACTGCTGTTGGTAGCGAAGACTGGGAGATTGTCAAGGTCCCTGGTCTGCTGGATGGTCTGCTGTACGGTGATCTCCTCGAGACGCTGAGCAGCTGGTTGACTCTCCAGACTGGCCGTCTCTGCCGCAAGTAGAGCTCTTACTGAATGATTGCATTCTTCAGGTGTATATATACCATGCCATAGATACTGTACATATTATATACTTGTCGTACATCATGACGGGACCATATTTTGCTTTTGTCGTGGTTGAAGAACACGTACCCTTCAGTTGGCTCTTTTCTACACACACTTTCGGCAGTATCCACGACATCAATGCCATGTCCTGCTTGGATGTCTCTACCGTGTCTGTCCAGCAGTGCTAAACGTCACTCCGTTTAAAGCGCTTCCTTAGAGACACTCTGATCAGACCAACCCGTCCAACCCGCTCCCCGTCTCAGCCATTCCTGTAGTGAGACCGCAAGACACATTCTCCATCATCGGACCGATGCATTGCAGGACGGCATGATAAAGCTTGGGGATATAAAAGGCGGTCACTGGCGCACGGCGATGATGGAAACACATGTCAAGATTGGTCCATATCCGCCTCTGAGCTTCAAGTTCCTTCCAACAATAATCATGCGCTCTGTGTTGGCTGCATTGGCCTCGGCCATCGTGACAACTCAAGTCCTTGCTGCGTCGAATAATGTGGTTACTCCCGAGGACGTTGTAAACTCTATGAAGGACGTCGACAAGCTGTCCGCTGATACGCACTCGCACGCCAAAGAAACTGGTACCGATTTCAACAGAAAGCACTTTATTCTTGGGGCATGTGCCTCATCTGGAGTTGATGCCAACGCCCAAGCTAATACCCTACCCAGGACACATACCTTAGATGTCGGGCTACGATCGAGGGGGTTGAGAAGATTAATAATGAATTTGAAGCCAAACCCAAAACGCCATTCGACGATAAAGGCCAAAAGAAGATTTGCTCAGCGTTTCACCGGGTACTTGAAGGAAGGCATCGCATCCTGCGAGTATAGCCATTGGACTTACGTTATATGGCAGTTTGAGCACATCCAATTCCTCCTCGTTGTCATCCTGATCAATGAGCCAAGGAGCATAGAGAGTGGAGGGCTCGATGGCTACTTTGAAGACTGCTTCACACAACTTAAACCGACCTTGACCGGGCTCATCCGACGACTGGCAGACTATGCCCCCAGCTATCGAGATAAAATAATTAAGAACAATGGCCAGCTGGAACGAGCATTCGACGATACTATCAAAAAGATCAAGCATCGCTGGGACGGTCGTAGAGCCATACCAGTCGACATTCCAGTCTCCTTGGACTGAGGTCATCGATGGGCTGCACCTGTCTGTGGCCACCCGACATTGGCGTCACCGTGTTGGTCGCACTTAGATCCTGCGTACTCTACGCGTCCTCGGACATTGCATCGTACGTGGCTTGGGCGCAGGGTTGACACAGATCACGCCCTCAGGAGACTCGTGCCCTACCTTCACACGAGGAATTCCATACCTCGTAAATTAAAACACTACATTGTGCACAAATGGGTTGACTTAGACGCCCGCCTTAGATATTCGACGCAAGACATGGAATAAGACTCTTTACGCGATGAAGAGCTGGTTCCTTGTGCTCGACGTGACTGAAGTTCCATTTACCCTACAGTACATGGACGGAGGTTTAGCGCCGGGCTCGGCCGCACCCCTTCCGTCCGTCCCAGGGACTTGAACGCACGGACCAACGAGATCTGGGGTACGTGCGGCCGTAAGCGAGCTCACAAAAACAAAAACGCAGTCTCGAATCGAGAAAGAGGACATCCTGAACCTGATACAGAGCCTGGAGTCTGGAAGAGAGTACGAGGGCAACGCAAAACTTTCCCTCGCCATTATCTACAATTTATACAATAGACTCACCATCTTACATATTGCATCTCGATCTCAAAAAAAGGCGATAGCTTAGATTCAATACGCAGCTCGATGGGCCACAAAGGTGGATTATGCCAAGCCCATTTGGGCCACTCGATTTTGTCCCCCCAGCTGTGGGATGTACGTACTGTGGGTGAGCAGATCCTGAGGGGAGACCACTCACCCACTACAGCACAGATACAGTGCGGGTCATCTAAGTCAGCATTATCAAGCGATGATACAGCTCAAGAGCTCTCAAATAAAAGAATAGTAACCGCAATAACCACATAAGCCTAGCTTTCTAGCATTTCCCATCCCTCTAGAGATAGGGCTCACCATGATTGTGCGAAGGAAAATGCATTCGCTACTGGGTCTCGATTGCGTGCTGAAACACCGTATTCTCGCCTCAGTCGTCCCGTCATTCAAAATGCAAGGGAAATGCCCCCTACGCGTCCATGTCTCAAGCACCCAACCGCATATTTCGCACAGGAGAGGAGGCTTGTTCAAGTTATCCAACAATGAGCACGATTAGGGCTCCCTTCAACTGCACATGTCTCAACGCGACCCCTCGATGGATTCCAGACGCCCACAGTAATGTATTGACATTCGCACAGTCCACATACCTCGCCCAAGCCACAATGCTCCCCTCCTGCCATCCATGAGTCGCCCCTGCCCGCTCCACACTCACTCAACGTGCCTGACCCCCCGAGCAAGTGGTGTCAGCAAATCAATCGCCGCAGGGCAAGGAAGGAGCGTTACGAACCTCCCTGCCCAACCTCCCATCCAGTTCCTCCACCATCACCGATCCCTTCAACTACACCATTTCATTTCTTCTCCTTCAACCACGATTCTCTTTTTCCATCGACATCGACATCGATATTTATCTTGACCTTCGAGACGAGCGAGCCTCCGAGTCGACTTCGGTTCACCGCCCCTCTTTTACCGCCGATTCCGATCCCGACTCCGCAACGGTTTTCCCTCTTGGCTCCAACAGCGTGGTGTGACTTCATCCTGCATCTGTATTGCAACTGAGCAATCTCGAGATCCCGTCCCGTCATCTTGTTGCATCGCACCTGGCATGGCCATTGCCGCTTCACGACGGCCACCGCCCTAAATCCGCCAAACGCGACCGTGGGTTCCATGTGAACTCCAACACCGCCGACCCCGATGAAAATGCTGCGACGACCTCCCGGCGAGGGACGTCGGCCCTCCCAGCAACAGAAACTCCTTATCGCCTTTGCCATCATCCTTCTTCCCTGGATCCAGCTTGTCGATGCCCAGCAGCAGCACCAGCCAGCCGCCGATCCAGCCCTACAACCGCTGCAGCGCCCTGGTGGCAGCAGCCAACAACTAGCCGACGATGCCGCAGTTCATCAGTGGGCTGCCACGCCCATCGACGCCGCCGAGGCCGCGTACGAGACGGCCGAAAACATCAAGCGAGCATCGACCCTAAAGGATCGCTCGCCTCAGCAGAACCCCTCGAAGCGCAAGAACCGAAAGAATGAATACCAAAACATTATTATCCCTGACGATGCGAGCGCCCTCGCAACTTTGGCTCCGGCTGAGGCCGTAAGAGCACCAAACCCTTCACGACATCTTCGGCCCCGAAGCGTTCCTGCTTCTGGGCTGGCGTCGCCGCAGTCTGCGCGGAGTCTGAAGGACTGGGAAGCGGAGGACTTTGTTCTTCTGGCGACCGTCGATGGAGATTTGTATGCCAGCGACAGACGAACCGGAAAGGAACGCTGGCACCTCGAAGTTGACCAGCCCATGGTCGAGACAACGCATCACCGCGCCGATCAATCCATCCTCGACGAAAGCTTCCACCCCGTTGACCATTATGTCTGGGCCGTCGAGCCAAACCGTGATGGTGGGATTTACATGTGGATTCCCGACTCCAATGCAGGCCTTGTCCGGACAGGTTTCACCATGAAGAAGCTCGTCGAAGAGCTAGCCCCGTACGCCGACGAGAACCCTCCCGTGGTCTACACTGGCGACAAGAAAACTACCATGATCACCCTCGATGCAGCCAGTGGAAGGGTGCTGAAGTGGTTTGGTTCCACAGGCTCTCATGTCAACGAGGCTGAGAGCTGCTTGCGGCCCAATACTCTGTACGGCGTCGACGACGAAGAGTGCAGCTCCACCGGCACCATCACGCTGGGCAGGACCGAATACACTGTCGGCATCCAGCGACGAGATGGCCGTCCCATTGCCACTCTCAAATATTCCGAATGGAGCCCAAACAACTATGACAACGACCTTTACCAGCAGCATCAGTCCTCTCTTGACAGCAAGTACATCACCAGCCAGCACGACGGCAAGGTCTACGCCTTCAATTATGCGCGATCCGGAAAGCCCGAGCCTATGTTCAGCGAAACCTTTGCTGCACCTGTTGCTCGCGTGTTCGATGTCTGTCGGCCTTGGGATGCCAACATCGAGAGCAATCCGGACTTGATTGTTCTTCCCCAGCCGCCCATGCCCGCGCAGGATGAAATCAATGCCCGAATTCGGAGCAACAGCATCTTCCTAAACCAGACTCGCTCGGGAAGCTGGTACGCAATGTCTGGCCGATCGTACCCTCTCATTGTCGATGCCCCCATTGCTCAAATTTCTAGCCCTGACTGGTTGGACATTGCCCCTGCTTGGGACACAATCAATCAAACTCGACTATCCAAGGCTTTGGTGGGCACGCACTTCCTCAACAGCAACAAAGGCAGCAAGCAACACCTTCGCAGCCTTCCTGCTGGTTCACCCGTGGCATACGAGGAGCCTGACACATACGAGGAGACTGACAACGATCCCCGAGTTCCCCAAGCAGATGTAACACCAGACGAGCCTACCATTTTCAAGAAGGTTAAGTCTATTCCCCAAAAGGCCGTCGACAGCGTCATCGAGTTTGTCAGCAACCCCATCTTGATACCCATCTTCTTGTTTACTCTGTTCTACAAGCAAAGTAGCCTTCGGCGGGCCTATCGCCAGATTAGGCTCAAGGGTTTACACAATCTACAGTTCGGAAAAGACGCAATTTCGGATGATGGTGACGAAACTCAAGGTAGCGAGAGCGAATCTGAGGGTGTTGTCAATCGGAGGGGGCTTGTTGTCAGGGAGAAGGTGCTCGAACAGCTCAAGAAGCCAGAGGACGAGGGCAAGACGCAGGTGAAAGAGAAGGCGAATGTCACCCCCACACCAAACCCAGAACATCGAAAGGTTCCGGATCTAGACAAAGATCTCCCATCGACACCTGTCGCCGACGTGGACTCGACAGACGGGGAGGCGACGCCCAGGCCTCACAAGCACAAGGCTGAACCCAAAGTTGAGTCTCCCACTAAGGGATCCGCCAA
Source organism: Fusarium paranaense (assembly GCA_027886155.1). NCBI lineage: Eukaryota > Fungi > Ascomycota > Sordariomycetes > Hypocreales > Nectriaceae > Fusarium > Fusarium paranaense. Next base: position 39,547 of record RZGL01000069.1, read on the forward strand.
GCTGGATGACCCCCGAGACGAAACTCAGGCCTCGACCGCCAACAAAACTCAGAACGAACAACCCGACGGCAATCAGAATCGACCAGCCCCCGAGAAAAAGAAAAAGGCCCACAGGGGGCGGCGCGGAGGGGTCAAGCACCGCAAGGGTGGTCGTGCCGCTGAGGCATCACAGTCTCGTGACGACGACCCCGGCCCAGGGACTGTGGAGGATGCCGTCAAGAATGCCAAGAAACTGGGTGATCGTCCCAGTCTTGAGCCTGATGTCATGACTGTCGCCAACGACATGCAGTCCGTCACAGGCTCCATCATTCGTCTGGGTAGCATCGAGGTCGACATGGACGAGCAGCTGGGCACGGGTAGTAATGGAACCTTGGTCTTTGCTGGCAAGTATGACGGCCGAGAGGTGGCTGTCAAACGCATGTTGATCCAGTTCTTCGACATTGCCTCTCAAGAGACCAAACTGCTTAGGGAGAGTGACGACCACCCAAATGGTAGGTTGCATATGTCGTCTTTCAGAGCGACTGCTAACAAAGCCAGTCATCCGATACTACGCTCAACAGTCACGGGACGGATTCCTCTATATCGCACTGGAACGCTGTGCTGCCTCGCTGGCCGACGTCGTGGAGAAGCCCAACTACTTCCGAGACCTTGCCATCGCTGGAGGACGCGACCTTCCCAACATCCTCTATCAGATCACCAATGGTATCAGTCATCTGCATGAACTTCGAATTGTCCACCGAGACCTCAAACCACAGAACATCCTGGTCAACATGGCGAAGGATGGCAAGCCAAGGATGCTGGTGTCTGACTTTGGACTTTGCAAGAAGCTTGAAGGAGGCCAGTCATCTTTCGGTGCGACCACTGGCCGGGCAGCTGGAACCTCTGGCTGGCGTGCCCCTGAACTCCTGCTTGATGATGATGCCCGAGGCAACGTCATGAACGATCTGAGTACACAGAGCGGTTCTGGCTCGGTTCTAGTGGGAGACGGCATGATGCCCAACAACCGACGGGCCACGCGGGCCATTGACATTTTCTCGCTTGGCTTGGTCTTTTTCTACGTCTTGACAAACGGTTCGCATCCCTTTGACTGTGGCGACCGATACATGCGGGAAGTCAATATCCGCAAGGGCAACTACAATCTCAATCTCCTTGACTCCCTGGGCGACTTCGCTTTTGAGGCTAAAGATCTCATCGAGTCGATGCTTCAAGCCGACCCAAAGATGCGCCCAACCGCCAAGGACATCATGGCTCACCCTTTCTTCTGGTCCCCCAAGAAGAGGCTTGCTTTCCTGTGCGATGTTTCGGATCATTTTGAGAAGGAACCGAGAGATCCGCCGTCGCCCGCCCTCGCGGAGCTTGAACGTCACGCGTCAGGTGTGACCAAGAATGACTTTTTGCGTCTTCTGCCACGAGAGTTTGTCGACTCACTTGGCAAGCAGCGCAAGTACACGGGCTCACGACTCCTGGACTTGCTCCGCGCCCTCCGAAACAAGAGGAATCACTACGAAGACATGCCCGACACTCTCAAGCGTAGCGTGGGACCACTCCCCGATGGGTATCTGTCGTTCTGGACGACTCGATTCCCCATGCTGCTGCTTGTCTGCTGGAACGTAGTGTACAACGTGCAGTGGGATGACTCGGACCGGTTCCGCGAATATTACGAGCCGGCAGCTCTATGAAGAAAGATTGGGCGTTGAATTGCGGGTTGTGGGCTTTGGAATATTGGGTAAAGATGGAAATGACTTGTTGGTATCTTGATGGAGATGGGTTGGCTGGGATTTGGATATCGTACCTGGCTTGGATGTGTTGTTTCAACCTAGTGTACGCGGCTTCCAGGCAGCTTAGTGAAAAAGTACTGCTTCTCATATGTTTAATGAGCTATGGCACTATGTCGTCGACCACTACCGAGTTTGGCACGGGTTACTTCACATCTTGATTAACCCATGTCTTCATGCAAATGACATCAATTACAAACTGTAGATAGATCCATATGCATCCTGGTTGGCGCTCTGGGATATCTTGATCGCTAATTCTCCTCATCGCTACATGTCCTGGTATCCCCAACACGACTCCAACAGCAGCATCATCACACATCAATTTTCATCATCATCTTAACCCCATTGCACCAAAACCTGCTTCTTGCCCTTCTTGCCGCCCTTCTTACCTTTGCCTCCTGTTTCCTCGGCTCCGGCAGCAGGCTCCTCGGCGGCGGGCGTGCTTGGTCCACTGCCCCATTGGAAGCCAGTCTCGCGTTGTCCGTAGTCACGCCGGACGGCACGCCCGTTGCCGTAGCCAAAGATGGTGGTCGTGGGCTTTGGTGCGGCAGGCAGAGCGGGGAAGGCGTCCTCGCCTGTTGGACGAGGAGCCGGACGGGGGCGGTTGAGGGTTGTTGATTGAGAGGACGAAGGAGCAGAAGAGGCTGTCCAGTTGGGGCGGGAGGATGAAGAGGAGGAGCCGGCAGCCGAAGGGAGAGATGGAAACGCGGACGAGGAAGAAGTTGGAGGGGTCGCCGCAGGACGACCGGCCCACGATGAGGGTCCCGCCGAAACAGGCGCAGGACCTCCCAGTCTCGTGCTGTTCTTGAGCTTGAGCACGCGGTTCGAGTGCTTCTGAGAGGGCGCCGCGTTGGGCAAAGCCGGGTTCGCGGTGGCAGCATTGGCCCAACCGCTAGAACTCGACGTCGCACCGTGCATACCGCTCAGGCCGGGCAAGCTTGGGTAGTCCTCATTGATGGCGCGCCAGTCCTGCCAAGCCTTGCGCAGGGCGTCGGCCTTGGCCTTGTCCTCGTACAGATCTGCGACTTCTCGGACAAGCGTTCCGAGCGCGTTGGACGATGTGTCGGCAAAGAGTGTGAAAAAGGCATCGATGAGCTGCGGCGCCGTGAGGCCGCCCTGGCGGTAGGACGAGATGTGGTTACGGAATGTGGCCATGCGCTGGTTGTCGTTGCCGAGGAGGTTGGAAGCTCGCTCCACCACGGCGCCGTGGCGAACAAGTCGGGCACGTTCTTCAGGTGCAAGATTTGCCGTGTCGACGACGGTGGCCGACTCGATCGGGTTGGCGAGATTCGTCTGGCTTCCTCGAGGCGTGGTTGATGAGCTGCCGCCGCGAGGCTGTGATGAGGCAGCAGCTGGTGTGGGCGAAGGAGCAGACAGCGAGCCACCAAAGGTCCGGTTCGACACGGACTGGGCCGAATGGATGGCCATCTGGCGCTGGAAAGCAATCTCGTCGCGTCGTAAAGGCTGGGCAGAGCTCACAGGGACCGTTTCCGCGTTAGGGTCACGGCCCCTGTTGCCTCTTCGCCCACCACGTCGTCCATCTCCATCACGTCCACTTGGGCCTCCTCGCTCTTGTTGATAGGGCGTTCGAAGATCGAATCCCGACATATTGACCACTCGTGCATCCCTTCCTACCGTCTTGCCACCATGCTCGCTCAGCTGATGAGCTTGCAAGTCCATTTCCGACTCAAACACGACAAACTTCTTTTCCAAGCATTCCCGATCTTTGCATAGGAAATGGTCCTTCTTGAAGTGTTCCTCGAGCGAGTTGTAGTCGAGATAATAGTGTGGATGTCGCGAGTCCCGTCTGTCGCAGATGAAGCATCGTTCGTGCTTCATCCTACAGTGCTCGTACAGCTTATCGTCATCGTAGAATCGTTCTCCGCAGAAGCCGCAGAGAGGATGGCCCTTGAAACCGGTCTGGTCCGCAGCGCCGGGCTTGTCGTCGCCATGACGCATGTGCTTCTCCAGCTCACGGTCCCCAAACAGCTCGTGCTCGTGCGTGAACACCCTCTTGTTACGAGTGCAGAGATCGCACATGCGCTTGCGGTGGGCGGACTTGACATGGCGGTGCAGATCAGGCCAGCCTAGGCCAGCAAAGTCGCAGGACGGGTCAGGGCAGTTGTATCGTAGGAGGAGGACTGTGTCGCCGACGATATCCTCGTTGGTGTACTTGATTCCGATGTTACTGTCGGTTGTGGTGATGTCATTTTCCGAATAGTCCTCGAAGCGCTTCTCAGCATCGTCCGTGAAGATGACAAAGGGAGCCGGAGTCTAGTAGGTTGTCAGTTATTCAGCGCTCGACAGAAGGCCAGGGAGGGAAACATACACGGCAGTGTGCGCAGTCCTTCGTCTTATAAAGGGCTCTCATACGCAGACCACAGATGTGACATGTCGTGTGGTTGCAGGGCGCAATCGAGTGGTGAGCGACTGGGTTCGCGCAGATAAAACAGACTTCACTTTCGTCATCGTCGTCGGCAGCTTCCGCCGTCTTGCCCGCGCTCATAGCATGGGCTCTGGATGCTGCGGCAGCGACATCTTGGGCTGCTGGGTTCGCGGGCACTGAGGGGATGTTGGCGTTGTTTCCGCCTCGTCCACGTCGTTGGCCTCCTCGCCGACCCTGGTTGCCTTTGCCCCGTCCTTGTCCTCGATTGCGAGAGGCGTTGCCTTGGTTGTGTGGCTCAGAGGCAGCTGCTCCAGAGTCTCCGGCTTGTGGAGCCATAACGGTCGGTTCCCAGTGCCTGGTGGTAGGTTGATCTGTCGCCGTGGTTGAAGTGGGAGGATAGATCCGTGGAACTCTGGCTTATGTCGCTCGTCGAGGCGCTGCTACCCAGACAGGGAAGGTATTTTGGTTTGGGTCGAGGGCTTGAGCAGAGAAGAGTCGACTACGTCGCGGGCAGTGTCTCGATGGTTCGCTTTAGTCGTCGGGTGTGGTGAAGTTATCGTGGTCGAGGAGAATGGCTGAAAGTGATGTCCTGGGCGATGATGTCGACCAGATTTTATTTGGGGGTGGCCTTGGGCCTCCTTCTTCTGTTCGCAATGGCGGGGCACTTCCCCGACTCGGCGGGCGGGCAGGAACCGCCAGGCAGGTACGTACCTCCGGCTGGGTGCCCTGCCCTGCCATCTCGTGTGGTGCCGTGGGGGCGTTGTGGCTTGTGCAGCCACTTCTACCCGTATCCGCGGCTGAGTAATCTCACCCGTCCGGGGCTGAAGGGCCGGGGCGATGCAAAACTGAGGTGCTTGATTGGTTTCTTTGGGCGTCGTGCCATTCAAAGAGTCACCGGCCAGAAAAACGCCGGAGTTGGCGAGATTGGCCTGGGCCTTTATCCCTGAGTCATTATGATGCGGGTGGTGAAGCTCTATCACAAAGACAGACACAGAAAGGAGTCAAAAGGATGTTTCCAATGTGACAGTGGTGTGCCTTGTCTTGATGATTCACGCGCCTACTTCCGCCTCAGGCATGACTCTTTGTTCAAGCAAGGCGCTCTTTGCATGCTCTGGATATCTCACTCGATTATCTTTATGGTTAGCGGATTGCACTCTTCACCAGTCCCGTCACACCTCTATGCATGAACAATTCGGCTTCGTTTTATCTGGCGCTCATGGAGCAACCAGTCTGTTTTTTTTAAGCCATCAGCGCAAGCTGTGGTGTAGGAATTCCTAGTATAAAAACATACTCCTCCCGACCAGCTGTGAAGTGCTATGTGGACGCCAAAGGGCCCACCAAGACGAAATGTCCTTCACTCCCCAGCAACTATAGTGCTCCTATCCTTTACTTCCATCTCCCAACAGGTCATAAATATCCTCGGAGCACTTGCTCAATGACCTCTGCTGAACCCACGGGCAAACCCAGAGTCAAAGCATCCGACTCATCCAACTAAAATCACCAGTATGCTCCCCTGTCCATATGCTGTCATTGCCGTCAAGGGGAATAAACAAAACCTGCAACCCATCAATGCCGGTTACGCCGCTGCGTGCCTAAAACGCTGTCATCTGAAATCCTCATTGACTTTCCTCATGCCGATGCATGTGCCTGCATTGCCATCCTGTCGTAGCTCACTCTTCTCCAACCGGGTAAAGGTGGTTTCCAATATCCTTGTTCATCCGGAACATGTCCACCCTGGCCTGCTTGAAGACTGCCTGCATCTTTTCGTCGCATATAATTTGGCGCTTGTCCTTGGGATCTTGAAGATCGTTTGCTTTGATGTGTTCCCAGAGCTTCTTGACAACTTGGGGTCGGGACAGCTATGACATCTATGTTAGTTCACCCGAATATCTTTACCTGGGCGTCAACCCCGACACGGTACATACCTGAGTTTCACCCACAAGCTCTGATAGAGTAGAGCTCAGGTTGAACGGCTTCTGGAAACCCCCGCCAGCCTTTCTCTTCTTGCCCACCTCGGCGTCCCCTGTGTCCAAGTCGCTGTCGTCATCGGCTTTGACCTTTCTAGCGCTCTTCTTGCGAGGCGCAGCCTTCTTTTTGGTAGGCTTCGCCTTGTCCCCTCCCCGGGTCTTGCGTCCTCGAGCTAAGCTGTTCTCCTGCGCCTGTAGCTGAGCGGCCAGGCGAGCGTCGGCGTCTTCAGCCGAGGATGACCGTTTGACCTTCTTTCGCGAGGGTTCAGGAGTCGCCGACTGTTCGGTCTCGCCAGCATCGGATGTGCCATTGGTGGCGTACGGTTCGACGGAGGAGGGGGGCACGATGCCGTTGTCGGCTCCAGAAACGGCGTCAAAACGAGCCTCGATAAGGCGCTTGATGGCGTCCTGTCGTGCTGAGTTAGCAAGACGGAATAAAAAGGTGGTTGCAGGAGGCGGAAGCTAGCAAGCGCAACACTGGTAGAGAGGTTGCACACCTTCTGGTCGCTGAGATCCTGCCCGCCGAGGGCAGCCTGTAAACCCTGTCGAATCTTCTTTCGCGAGATGGTCTCAAGGTCGGCCGACTCAAGGATTTCATCAATGATGAACGTGTAGCGCTCACGCTCGTCGGGAGTCACTGGGAGTTGCGCATTTAGCATTTGATGCAGAGGGAGAGGGTCTGTGCCAAGGGGGTCGCCGGGCAACTTACAAGGAACACTCATGATGGCTGGCTAACGAGATTCGCGGGAGACGACTGCTGTAAATTGCTTCGGGTTGCACAAGGAAAGGAGGTTGACCCGGGAGCGGAGGCGGCTCGGATGAACTTGTCACGACGAGAGAGGGGGCTGCCTCGAACGGCGGGGGTATGGCGCAAACAAACAGGAGTATCGATCGACGGGCAACAGCAGGCTGTTGACGACAAGGGAGAGTCAAACGCGATCGCGGCAGAGGAGGAAGAATGCGCCGTGGTCGCCGATATCAAAGCATATCCCAGGGCAGCTGCGCAGGTTGCTTCTCGGGAGGGTCAGATGCGATCGGGGGATTTCGCAGTCAACGCGGTTCAGAGGTGATGGACGACGATGGTTGGTCGCGAAGGGTCCGCGGTCGGTCGATTGCACCGGACGAACCGCGGCATGAGAGAAGGGAACAGTGAAGACGGAAGACGGTCGGTCGAGGTGAATGCGCGAGACGAAATTAACGAGAGGGATAGAAGAGTTGGGCTTGGAAAAGGCTGAGGGTGACGTTTTTGTCCGATGTTATGGCTGGGGCAAGTTGACGTCCACCCGAAATGGCAAGCCACCGATCCCCAGTCCGATGAGGCTGATGAGGCTCACCCGAGGTGTGGCTGAGCGGGGGCCAGGGGACGATGCAGCGAGGATGGCCAGTGGCGTTGGAGGAGACTTGGGGGACTTAGCCCGATGGGGAAAAGCGTATTTCGGAAAGAGGGCGCCAATCGACAGAGGGGAGCTTCATCCAGATCACGATGGTTGACGAAGCTTATTCTGTGTTGTGTTTTTGGTCTGGTCAGAGTCGAGTCTTTCATCCTAACCGCGTGATTCTTTTATTCGTGAAACATTGTCATTCCCAGCACAATCAGCCTTTTTCATTTCCTTACAAATCCATGCCAAAGCCAGAGTAGGTCAGTCCGTAGGCAAATCAAGTCACACGGGCATGCGCCAAGGAGGGCCCATACGTACCGTAAGCACTTAAAAAAAGGCTCCAGGTCATCTATCTCCATGCTGTTTTGCAAGCGAAATCCTCCCTGAGGACGGTATTCTCTTTGAACAATGCACTTGCTTCCAGCACGTCAAATATACGGGCAAGAATGTCTTATCTGTCTCAAGAGCGCCGAGTCTCCGGCTCTTCGGCTCGTTGCCCCGCGCGGCCGAGAGTTGTCCCGTGATATCCGTGCCGCAGAGGAGATTTGAGCCTTCAGCCATCAAGACAGTCTCAGGAATACCATCAACCATTGATCAACGTTTCAAAAATGGCGCCCCTTCCAATAATGAATCCAATCAACGCCCTCAGCCAAGCGTTTCCCCCAAAACCACACTTCACAGAGTCTTCAGTGCCTGATCTGACTGGCCGTGTCGCCCTTGTGACGGGCGCCAACACGGGCGTCGGCCGTGAGGTTGCACAGGTGCTCTACAATAAGAACGCCACGGTCTGGGTCGCCAGTCGCAGCGAGGAAAAAGGTCGGGCCGCCATCGAGACCATTAAGCAGCAGCATCCATCGTCCAGCGGCGTACTGAAACTGCTCAAGCTTGACCTGGCTGACTTGACCACTATTGGTACCTCGGCAAAGCAGTTCCTTGGAGCTGAGACCAGGCTTGATCTCCTGTTTAACAATGCAGGCGTTATGACGCCCCCCGAGGGCTCAAAGACGAAGCAGGGATATGAGCTTCAGCTGGGGACGAATTGCGTCGGCCACTTTCTCTTTACCAAGCACCTCACGCCTCTTCTTCAGGCCACAGCCAAGACAGCGCCGAAAGACTCTGTCCGTGTCATCTGGGTGTCCAGCTCAGCTGCCGATGCATTTTCACCCACAAACGGCTTTGACCCCGATAACCTCGATTATAATAAGCCGCGCACGATCTTGCACAAGTACGGTGTCAGCAAGGCTGGCAATTATTACCATAATGCCGAATTTGCCAGGAGGTACAAAGAGGACGGGATTGTGAGCGTGGTAAGTCTCTTCATTGCCCTCATCCAGCCAGTTTCTAATATACAAAGGCGCTCAACCCCGGCAACTTACACAGCGAGCTTGACCGTACCTCAGCCTGGTGGTTATACTACCCTCGAGTCGTAACTTGCTACCCCCCTATTAATGGAGCTTATACCGAGCTCTTTGCTGCATTTTCCCCTGATATCACAATCGAAAAATCAGGAATCTGGGGTAAGTGACCCAACTCCTCGTCGAGGGCACGGTTTCTAATGGCGTCTAGTTGTCCCTTGGGGTCGATTTATGCCCATCCGCCCAGACCTACAGGCTGGCGCCTTGCTAGAATCCGAGGGCGGAACGGGAATGGCAGAGAAGTTTTGGGTGTGGTCGGAAGAACAGATAAAGCCATACCTGTAAGCTGCAGGATTTTGATCATGACTTGAGCTAAGTCCGAGACAAAGATCAAAGGCTTCAAGATATGCTTGCTTCGTTTAATAGTATGAGTTCTGCCAGCGTCTATAGAATATGGCTTCGCTTCAGGCCACTGATTGTCTTTCGCCGACACCAAACAGACATGGTTTACAACTGTTCGTTCCTTGAGACGTCGCTCCCAGCTTCCCCCCCTATCTCAACAACAGGCACCACTGCCACTCGACAACACAGAATGAAGACTCGTTTGACATTCAGGCGATTTGAAACGTTTGGAGCCCCGCATCTTGATTGCTTAAGAGGCGAGTTAGGGATTTAAGGTTCATCTCCTTTAAGGTGGAATAACCATACCAAACCAGAGATCTCAAGAATGAATAACTTGCTAACCAAGCGTCTGCCCATGGTCACAGACATTCTTAATGTCAACACAGTTCTCTGTACTTCGACGTGTTTCTAGCTTCCCTCCCCAAGCAGGTATCACAAGCTCGTCGCAAACTTCCCTTCCCTTTCCTACCTTTCCTTTGCATCGCACTTCTTTACTTGCAGCTTTCGCAAGGTCACCTTCTATGCCTTTACCTCCACGCCGAGGTCGTTCCTCTTCTTCCGACACGGCGGCTCTTCTTCATCCCTCAAAGCAGCCCTTCCTTCTTCATCCCTCAACGATTCTTCTGCATCCCACTGAGCAGCTCTTCTCCTTCACCTCGCAACGACTCTTTTCCATTTCTCTCAGTAGCTCTCTATCTCCCACGCAAGGTTTCTTACAGTATGTTCTTCCACCTTCTTTTATCCTCTGTTTGGTCGAGTGCTAACGTTTTGTTAAGCCTCTGAAGACAAATCCACGTCACTCTTGAACTGCACGTCAGGTTGATGAGCTTGACTGTTACTCTGTGACGCAAGTAAGGACATATTCCCAGAGCCTTCACGTCTTATTAACCTCTGCTCTAGGACAGATTACTAGCGACCCAACTCGCGGTCAGGCTTATTTTACCCAAATCTTGATCCTACATTACAGGTATTTACTTCCTGTGTGCCTGTAACTTTGCAGTAATAGCAACTAACACTTCCTTCATAACTAGCCTTCCCACCAGACTGTGACTACCTTGATTCAGCGACAGCGTAACGACCCTGCTGACCCACGAGGAACAAGCGTTGCAGGCACTGCAGCCCCAGGTAGTTAAGCGTTCCATCGCCAGGACCCAGGCTCTCGGCTGCTTGGGCCTGAATGGCATTCTGGATATCCAGACGCATGGCCTCTTTGAGGCCTGCGCACTCGCGGCTGATGACCTCCTGGATGTTGGGAGCGGTTTCCTGTAAATCCTTGCTCTGGCGACGTAAGGCATCTCCCATGGGTGTCACGCTCCGTGCCACGATTTCCGAGGCCCTTGCCTGCCTGCGAATTTCGGTTTGTAATCGAGCGGTCCGGCGGGAAAAGCTGTCGACGACAGGAATGGCTCTGTGCATGCCAACATGCAGACCGTCAGATCTTTTGCCCATGCTGTCAAGTGAGATTCTCTACTGGGTCTTCTGGTGACGAGAGGCTTGCTCCAACGACGTGATCCTTCGTTCGAGGGGATGAGCTGCTGTAGTGGCTTCCAGGTTCTCTTGGTTCCCCTTCCAGAGGTCCTCCTAGTCCACTCTGGCATCTACGCCAAATGAGTTCAAAGGGAGGAACATAGGCGAGTTGCGATATGACGCCCTGGCATTATGCTATCAAGGAGCAAGAGTCTCAGAATTTGCTCAAGGCACCCCATATTGAGAGAGCATATTAAAGCTCAAGTTTTAATTGGCGCAATGGTAGGTTATTATGTCTACTGGGATGGTACAGAGCTTTAACGTGTAATGTACTGATGTTTCTTGTGAGCCTTGTTAGGCTTGTCGAGCACGCACTTGGTGAGAGACCGATTTGCCCGCTTCTCGCACCACGGCTGGAGAGGTGATCTTCAAAACCAACTCGACGCAAACCCCGACCGATTTCAAGGCTGCTTTCGTCCAGCGTGTGCTCCCGAAGTCTGTCGCTTGGGGATCAGACCATTTCCACTTTGCCATCGCGGCCCCGACTCTTCTTATCCTTGTCCTCTCCGCTGGGGCTTTTATTGTCACGCTTTAGAAGAGCGAGCTCCTCAAGCATAGCGTTGTCATGGAGGCTTTCAAAGATAAGACGGCCAGCCTCTTCGAAGACATTGAGGTTCTTCAGGAAACTCTGCGGGCCTTGGCTAAGGAATCGCAAGAGTCGAAGAGAGATTTCCGGCGTGAAGGAACAACTCTTCTTCAGGGATTTAGCTTGTCGATTCAAAGCGCATGGGTCGCTCGTCGTTACTTGGCGAAAAAGCATCAGCTCGACATGACCATCAACAAGATCAAAGATGCCGCAGGGGTTACTGACTCAAAGTGGCCAACAAAGGGAGGCTTGACGCCCGCCCTCTGCCGAATCATGCTTCTCTCCTCGCAGGTAGGCGTACCCCTCGAGTTTACGCTTGAGGTGGAAAGCGTCGCAGAGAACAACGAGCTCCTCAAGGATTGCAATGGATTCACGCCACAGGATGAATGGTTTCGTCCTTTTGGCGGCACTCTGAGCATTAAAGATGCAATTAATGCTGTTGTAGAATAATATTACGGTACGGAATGAGGGGAGAGGGCTAAAGGATCTTCACGACGCAGTCGCAAACGTCACACTGCAGCTGGTCAGAATGTCTTCGACTCGATAGAGATTGAACCGATTCTACTTGGCGAAGCTGCTCATACACTCAGGAGATCGCGTGTAACTAACATCTCTTATTGATTAGTGTTGCTCACGCTGGGAAGAGACTGAAGAGCTATCTTAATCTGGTGTCTATAGATGTCTGGAAGGATGTTGAACGGCAAGTGGGTTTGTGGGCGTCACAAGAGGGCATTATTCCCTTGATGGCAAAGAGGAAAGGTACAGCTTGTACGGTAGCTGGGGCAGTGGAAGGAGGAGATCGTGATGCATTCGTCTCGGCGGCCCTGAGGTCCTTCGCGCGTCCAAAGAGACTAGCGTCGCGACGAGTGCTTTGTGAAGCCATGGCATCGAAGGTGGCTTTGGGGAAGTGCTGCTTCGTCTTGCAGGATATTCATGTTGAAGTACTAACGGCAGAGGATGCGATGTACTTTGTCGATATCTAGATGGCGAAAGCATTCGAGCAAGATTTCGACCCGTTATGGGTGACCTTGTGCATTGGGATTTCGCCCCCATGAAGGAGGTAATAGAGCATCACGGTAGCCGAGCCGTACCGAGCCTCGCCCTCGCCACTGAGGAAGACGGCGGCGACCTGGAAGATATCATCTGTAGACATGACGCCGCAGATGTTGAATGGCAGTAGACTCAAGTGGCTGGTCTTGTAGGTGCTGTCGCGAGAATGGCGCTGATAAAAAAGCTGGACCTCGGTCGTTGTTGAAATAAAGAGGCGGGCCACATAACCTTCAAAAGTCGCGAGTCTCTAAAGGAAACGACTGAGTTATCTTCCTTGAGCTTAGCAGAGAGCTATTTGACGGGGGCGCGGTCGCTGGGCTCCTCAAGTGTGGCAACAGAGCATGTTGCTGAGATCATCCTTGCCTGACAATGTGATTATGGTCACTCCCCAATCTCGCGAGGACCCAAGCAGGTTGGGAGCCAGAATTCCAGCTCAAGATAACATCGTCTTTCCTCTCCGCAGTGGCCTTAACGTGAAGGCCCCAGACCAGAGAAGGCCGTGGTTATTTGTGTTTGGCCTTGTCCTTATCCACACGGTTGAGCACCCAGCTGGCCGGGGTGGACTTAGCGACGAGCTTGTACGGGCAGGTAGCCAGTCGCCCGCGAGTCATTTTTCGTCGCTCACTCTCATCCTCGGCGCTGGCACGTAGGCATAACCGTTACAGCATCGCAGCGTGAGGTGGTTCGGCTTTCTTTAGTAACTAGAACCAGGGACGCCCTGTAGGAGGGAGCGAGGGGACCAATGGCCTCCTTCGCCGCATCAAAGGTCAGAGAGGAGCAGCCAGAAAGCGCCTCCATCGCGAGCGGGACCTTGGTGGAGGTGTGCAGTCGCGATAGCCTCACTTCTGGCTGTGCATTTGCGATCACCCAAATGCCGGGTCACGTGCGTGAAAAGAGGCCAGCCCCATCTCGGCCCTAATGCATCTATGCCGTTGGTAGGTATCAACGCGTTGTGTTCTACGAGCAAGACAAAACTAAGACATTGTCTCAGTCTAAAAATACAGACAACACTGTGCCTGGTTTTTGTGATCAAGTAACTGGATGCTTGAGAAAGAAGCAGCGTGTGTCAATAACTCACAGTCTCAATTTGCAACAGTTGTGCTGTCCTCGATTTATCAATTGTCTTATCGCTTATCTCTTATCGCAATTGCAGCATCTGGCCAACACAGCGCTCATGATAGGGGACGGCCGTCTCCACTTTTCCCACGACGCTTATCATGATCCAAGAACCATGACGTCGGCTCCGTCAGCAGGAATGCGGTCCAAACATGGGGAAAATGAATCAGCCATGCATGACACTTTTCAGCTTCGCATTGCATGTCGAAAGCAGCGCAACACAACCTGGAACCTGTCTTGTCACTGCTTCGGGTTGTGGGAAGTCACGGGTTTATTGCCTGCCGCTCCGGACATCGTTCGGCCCCACCCCCCACGCTTTTAGAGTTGTCCGCCCCCTGGCGGGCGACCTTGGAACCCCGGCATGATTTCTTCACCTTCGATTTGTCTCTCTCCTCGTCTTGTCTTGCACATCAGCAGTTTGCGCTTTGGGGTACATATGTCTTGATGTCTTTCATATTGCTTTCTTCTGCCTTATACCCATTCTTGGTTATATTCTCACCAGACGGACTCGTCCTTCCGATCCATCTCCGCCCAACCTCCTGACTTCGTGTTCTGAGGTGATTGCGACATCTCCGAGTGTACGACTCTTTTCAACTCTTCCTCTGATAGAACCTACCGCTCAAGCTCTGTTGCAACGAACAGTCGAGATCTCCTTCACTCCCGCTCGATCTAGATAGCACCGCATCGAACCCACAAGAGCTGTACGCCGTCGGCGACGTCATCGATTGTCTCGAAACAATCGCTTGGCGGTGTACCCGTGTGGGAGGTTGGCAATGCCATCCCGTTACCGCTCCGGTCGGCGAAGAATTGCTGTCACAGCATTCGTGGTAGTCGCAGTCTTCTTCCTCAACCTCGGAGGATTCATTTCGCTCCCGTTGCACTTCGACGAAGCGAAGGCCGACCGCCCAAACCTTGCTGTCGCCCCGTCTTGCGCCTCGACCCTCGATCACCTCCGTCGCCCTGCCTACGGCCTCACAAGAAACATCGTGTATCAAAAGCGATGCATTAGGCCGGTCATCAACGCCAAGCTCGATAGCCAGGTTGTGTCGCAGAACCCCAATCCCCTCATCAAGCGCGGACAAGTCGTCCAGCTGGACCAGGCATGCGAGGGCTGGACCGAGTCAAGTTGCGAACCAATCACGCTCAATGTACCGCCGCCATACCCCGTCCAAGATTACTCTGGCTTCCTATTCGGTGTTGCCACCAATCTCGATCGCTTGAACGAGTCGCTGCCGCAATTCGAGAGCTGGCTCGGAAACACACACGCTCGACTGTTGGCGGTGATTACGGACCCTGGCGACGAACCCAAATATGAAGTCTTGACGAGGCAGTTTCACGATCGCGGAGTCGAGCTGATTATTAAGAGCCCATGGAACGACAAAATCACCCCCAACGAGCAGCACTTTGCCATTGTACGTGATCTGCTCCGTTACGCGACCCCCGACACGAAATGGACGGCCATCGTGGACGACGACACCTTCTTCCCTTCCCTCTACCCGATTAGTCAGATTCTTGGCAAATATGATCACAAGCTGCCGGCATACGTGGGCGGCTTGTCGGAGAACCACGACGCCGTCAATCACCATGGATACATGGGCTTCGGTGGCGCAGGAATCTTTCTCAGCCCAGCACTTCTTCGCGAGCTAGACCCGCATCTCGAGGCATGTCTGACAGCGGAGCATGTGCCCCAGGGCGACGGTCTCCTCAAGCAGTGTATCTACAGCAAAACCAAGACAAAGCTCTCGGTTGTGAAGGGACTCCACCAGCTGGACATGGGCGGGGACATGAGCGGCTTTTACGAATCCGGTCGTCTTCCCATGAGTCTTCATCACTGGAAATCGTGGCACCAGGCCCCCGTCGACAAGATGGTCAAGGTTTCCGAGTTTTGTGGAAGTTGTTTCCTGCAGCGGTTCACGTTCGGGTCCGACACGGTCTTCACCAATGGCTACAGCATCGTCGAGTACTCCGCCGGACTGGAGAGCGTTGATCTGAACAAGATGGAGGGCAGTTGGGAAGGGGCCGCAGGTTTTGAGTGGAGCATGGCTCCGATGCGATCCAAGATGGACCGTCGCCTTAAGAAGAGCTACCGTCTTATCGATTCGGAAAAGGTGGGAAAGAATCTGCGGCAGGTGTACGTCCACCGTGTAGAGGACAATATACCTGGACGTGATAAAAAGGTGGCGGATGCTAAGAAAGCTCCGCTGAAGATAAATGAGATGAAGGACGAGGTGATAGAGCTTTGGTGGGAGCTGTGATGGATTAGATTCAAGTTGATGATTATCGAGAACGGATTGTATATATGATAGACGATACCAGCCATGTGGGATAAGCTAGATGGACACTTGCATTGGCCATGTAATGTTAATGAACGTTTTCCTTATCTCGTCGCGGATATGAGAGTTGATGTGGTGGAGTGTACTAGCCCAATAGGTACAGTACCACACCCCATGATCACGTCTATCATTGTCAAGGCAATCATGCGGGATTGAGCGAGTGGCGTTCTCCGCGATATCGGAGTGCGGAGTAACCTGCAATAATGGTCATAAAAAGGGCAGCGTTCATATGTTGGAGTTGCTGCCAGAAGCCGTATTCTTGGTCGTCTTACTTCCATCACAACATCTCAAGATGAACCTCAATCAAGAACTTGACCATGTCCTGCGGCCACTCGTCCAGTCGATCGCTCTCCCCGTCGCTGCGTTCTTGACACTCTGGGCCTTGGGAGCTTTGGTCTGTTTTACACTGCTTCTACTTGCCACGCCCCCGTCTAACTGTGCTATAGACTAAGCAATGGATGTGCCGTCGGAGAAAACACTCGCAGTTGGTCAAGGCGGTCATTTCTCGAGAAGAGAAATTACACATTGAGTCTCTGTACGGCTTTGACTGGAAGAGTTCCGAGAGACGAAAACTGCGTCCGTTCAAGCCTACGTATCACATCACAATGGGTATGTCTAACACTTGAGGATAAAGACGTCAGACTGCTGACGCTCTCGCAGCGATCAAGGCTGATACACCGTCGGAGCTCATTACCATCGATCAAGACTATCTGGACCGCATCAACCTTCGACGGGAACTCATCGCTCAGCATGGTTCTACTGTCCATGGCTGTATCCCCGAGGGCGACGCAGCCGTGCGAGAAGTCTACACGTACCTCTTATCTGAGTATCTACCAACTCGCTTTCCCACAATCTTCCAACTCTCCTCCGACAAGTCCGCGTGTAGAAATATTGTCACGGGAATGTCTTTTCCGACCACGCCCATGGCCAATGCCGAGGTGGCCCTGCGCGCCCTGGGCGAGACAGTCGAGGAAGATTTCTTTCTTCTTCAGCAATTTCCCGATAGTCATAGATCTGTCGCATTCATGTGCTGTTTCCCTTCAGGCTTTGACCCATCTGCGAAGCTGGGGAAGACACTCCAGGAGATCCATGCACCAGTGCCGTCGTATGACCGAATTGGAGCTAGCATGGAGAGATTCTTTGGGAAGCTGGAGGTTGGCAAGGGGGTAAAGAGGACGAACGTGAGTTGCTCTTCACACAGATTGAGATTCTTATGTTGACATGGACGCAGTGGTCGGTTCAGACTCATACGGAGCTGTTTAACTCAAAGGGGAACCATATCACCGGAGACGACACGTACGAGGACGACCAAGAAGTGGACATTGAAAAGGTGCGGTTGATTTGTTTCGCTGCGAACACCGGAACTGATACTGGGCAGACATTTCTCCGCATTGAGCTACAGACTCTCACTCGCCTCCCCAATACGCGTGCCATCCTCTTCTCATTCAAGACGTACCTCTACCCCGTGCATCAGATTAAAGAGGAAGGCCTTGGGAACGCCTTTGCAGATGCCATTGAGGGCCTCGCTAAAGGGAATGCGTCAGGGATGTGGAAGTACAAGAGTGCTGTGCGGTGGGGGAAGGGAGTGGTAGATTATCTACGATCATGACTGGACCTTGGCCCATCTCACGAGGACAGGATTCCCCACACGGCATTAAGACAGTGGACGGCGATGGGTATTGGGCCAAGAGACCTACCCCGCATTGCACCGGGTTGAGCCTGGAGGAGGTTATCTCGTGCTCTCTTTTTAACTCCCGAATTGGGAAAGCCGGCCATTCTAATAGAGAAGATGGCGTGGACATCGATAAGGTCGGTCATTTCAGAACATGGGGGACTATTGAGATAGCCATGAGATAAACTAGAGGGAATCCCACTGTTAAAAGGAGCAGTTAAACTGAGAGCAAGCAGTGTTAACCTCGGCAAATTCGTCACTTGTATAGTCCCGATCACCCTCAGGTCAATGATAACCGTAGAGAAATATCACCTTGAACCTCCCGCTGTGGGACATAACCGTTGCGGTGTAGTTCTTGTGGATCGACACCCTCTCGTCGTCGAGGATCCCCATAGTAAACTCCCTGGTCTGTTGGTCGTATCCATCCTTGTCAGTCGGCTTCAGCGATGGATTCTGGCTGTCTTTGATCGTCCTGCACTCTTCTGGCGCGATGGGTATGAGATTGTTTGGGAAACCCATGATCGGGGACCCATTGTCTTCGGATTGGAAGAGGACAGCTCCGTCGTTGCCTATATGAAGTTAGATCCAGGTCTGGCTTCCAGCACAGCGTTTAGAGACCTTCAATGACAGAAACTCCTCCATACGCTCGTGGGTAGTTGTCCCAGTTGATCTCTGTCCAAGTGCCCAGAGTATGAGCTCGACTGTCGAAGTTAACAATAGAGCCGCGGACTATTCTTCCTGAAAAAGAGCGACAAGACATGGGAACGTTAATAAACACAGCGGTGTTAGATGGGATCTGCTGGGATTATTAGCTCTAGGCCCTGTGTCAGGCAGAACAACTTGCATTCATCGCCCGGTACGGCTTAAAGTCGATGCCATTCTGGTATATCATGAACCAGCGCAGAGAAGCGTCGCCGTAAGCTGTCTCGAGGATAATGCCAGGCTGACCGAAATCTTGATCGCCTAAGAATGGGTCTGGGAAAAGCATGAGCTGGTGACGCGCTTTGCGCCCAAGTGGCAGTCTCATACCTTGAACAAGGGTATAGTCGCCTTGAGCAGGATCTCCACAGAATGTCTCCGGGCGCTCTTTGGGCTGGGGCCCAAGGGCAACGCGTGTGATAAATATCAAGAAAGCCAAGTGAATCTTCATCTTCTGCAAGATCAAGTGTCCAGTGGTGATGTGTCGGATGAGGACAATGGCGTGATAAAGGCTGGCAGCCCCAGGCAGGGCCAGATCCCAATAACTTCCCCTCCGCATTTCCTTATCTCCAGGGAGGACAAAACAGGCGAGGGTGCTACCAGTTGTCCAGGCCATGCGCTTCTTTGGCAAATTCCGAGTTGTTTGTCCCGCTGGACATCACACGAAAGGCAAACAAGCTAGGGTACCCCCGAGCCCGGACTTGAACAGCCTGCAAGCGACGCCCAGACCCTAGTGAGCAGAGTCTTACCTCTCAAACATATCTACGATATGCCTTCCCGGCATTGGGCCTTGACAAAGACACGCAAGAACCACAGACACTCAATTGGAGACACAGCATTGACAATTCAAGGGTGGGGCCCTTCCGCAAGGAGTTTTCGGAGCATCTCCGATTTCCCAATCCAGAAACAGACAAGGGCATGATTGGCCGTGATTGTCAGTAGGCAACTCGGTCTTGGCAGTTAAAGGGTATCGAGAGATCATGAGGAATACGGACTCAAGATGATGAATCTAGACTTGAGATTCATAAAAACATTATTCCACGCTTTTAGACACTCAGTGTCTACTTTTCCAGCTGGTTCAAGATTGTTTGTCGCTGTATCATGGTGTTTGCCAACGCCCCGAGATGAGGAAGCTGACAAATATGGGGCATGACGCTAACAGGCCATTGAGCTCACGTCTGGGAGTTGGGCGGACAGTCTGCATCATCTATCTCTACGGACGGACACACAAGTCAACCATCGTCAAAGTCTTCATTCTTGGGCCCCTCGTCCTTATATCTTGCGTCGTACCTTCTTTACCCTTCGCTCAATGTTCACCACATTCGACATCACGACGCCAAATTCGCTCTCGAGCGAAAAACCTCCGTCTCCGCCATCCCAACCCCGCACAAAGAGAGCACAGGTCTCCCGCGCGTGTGACTGGTGTCGCTTGACTCGGGTAAAGTGTGACTCGGTGCGCCCGTGTCGTAACTGCAAGCAAGCGAAGCGAGAATGCGTCAATTCCGGTCGTGATGACTTCAAGAGCGTTGCGGCCGCGACTCGGTAAGTTGAGGCCCCATATCATGCTCGCATATGGCTAATAAGCGTGCAGGGAGGTCCAGCGGCTGAGGAGTCAGGTCCGAGAACTTGAGACAAAGTTGATGGAGCCGTCACCGTCCAGTGTCAAGAGTGTTTCCAAACGCAGACGCTCCCCGAGATGGAAGGGGACACGGATGGACGGAATTTACTATGGTCCTTCATCGCTCGTCTACTTCACCCATCGGTTATCAACATTCACCAAGATGGACTTTAAGTCCAACTTTCTCTCTGCTCCAAAATTCTCACCCTCCCCATCTCACATGAGAACCTCCAGCCAGCTGCAACGCGAGCAGCAGGACGCCTTACTCGACCTTTACTGGCAGGGTTATCACGCCGTCTATCCTGTGTTAGACGAGGCCGATTTTCGGCGTCACTATGATACTCTCTGGCATAGCTCAACGGGAAGAAAGCCCTCCCCCTTGGTGGACATTGTTATCGCGCTGTGCGTTCACTTCGGCTCCTCTTACACGGCATCGGACGCTGTGGCTCTTCCTGATCAACCAGGATACGGCTTCTACCTCCAAACTCAGCAACTTCTTAGTCAGGATCTCGAAGTCCCATCCTTGAGCACAGTTCAGTGTTACTTCTTGAGCGCCATCTACCTCCTCGCCCTCGGCCAAGTTAATTCAGCCTCCATGATGACCGGGTCAGCGATCAGGGCTGCAGAATCGCTGGGTCTTCAATTCGGGCATGACCGTGACGAGATGTCTGAGGGCGAGCCAAGATTATTGACGCCAGACTCGAGAATCTGGACGTGTTTGACCACCCTCGATACACAGCTCTCATTGTACCTGGGCCGTCCATTCGCGATCCAGGACTCCCAGGTATACAGCATGTCGCAGCCAGAACCAGACCAGATTGCACAGCTTACCGGGCCAACATTTACCCTCGCAGACGTCAACTGGCTCCGCTTCCAGTACGAAAGGCAACGACTCTTCCAGATAGTTCGTGAGATCCAAACCGAGTTGGTGGCCGTGTCCGAGGACGCCTTGGAAGACATAGACTCTCCAGACTTTTATCAACATCCTTCATCACGCGAGAAGTGCGCCCAGTATCTCTCGCAACAGCTCAAACGCCTTAAAGTATGGATCCAAGAACTTCCAGAAGCACTCAAAACACCACGAGTACAGGGAGTCCCATTCTCTGTTGACCGTTCCGCGTTGAACCTGAGTCAGACAGAGCCTCTTTGGCTACAGAGACAGCGCCTGATCCTCGAACTCGACTATCACACACTGATCATGATGCTCACCAGGACCTTCAACTCATTTCTGCCGACACCGGCTCTTGGCACGTTCTCTAGCGACAACCACTGCATGACCTGCGTTAACTCTGCCATTATGGTGACCAACATGTTGCACCAAGTACTGAACGACTCAGAGATCCTATCGGGCTGGTACCAGGTTACCGACTGGCAACGAACAGCAACTTTTGCCCTGGCTGGCTTCGCCTGTGGATACCCCATTTGTCCACTGTCTCCCCCAGCACGTAAGGCACTCGCTCGGGCTGCAGGAGTGTTCGAGAGAGCTGGCTCCAGGGACATGATGCAGCTGGCTCAGAACCTCAAGACGAAATGCCTGGACATTGTCCAGGCGTTTTGCGCTCGGCTGGGAATAGTCACGCCCGCAAACACGCCTGCTGACCAACAGACCAGCCCAGAGACTGTCGACGAATCCTCTGTCCCGAGCACCTACAATGTTATGAGTATTGGGGAAGAGGTGTTGGCCAATATCGGGCTGGAAAACCTACCTGACGATCCATCCTGGGCGGGAGAAACGCCTTCTACCCTGTTATGGGGAGACTTGATGAGAGACTTGGACTCAGGGTTGGCATCTTCACTCGGACATATCGGCGTCACTGAGTCGTCGAGCCAAATATAGGTCATAGTTCGATCTGGAAACAGTGGTTTTACTCATGATGAGAGGCCTTGGGCATCGTATATGATACGAAGCAATGAGGGGTCTTGAGTTATGGAAGATCTTCCTGCTCTTCCCTGTTTGACGGCTTGTCGAATCTGTTCATTTGGGCCAATGATACCTTCACCCGGCGAGGGGATGTTTTTAGATTCTGGCCTTATGAATGAAAAGGATTCTATAGATATCAGACCCTGTGTTATGAATTCCATGGCTTCCACATGGCAATTCAGGCCAGCCGTTGCTTAACGACCAATGCCATCCATGACAGCAGAAACTCTGCTCATCATAACGTAAAGGTAGTTTGTCTGAAATACATATGCTAAGAAGGTCACTCTAGTAATATGGTCTAATCCAATTCACGTAATATGATAGACCTTGACAAGGCTTAGACGGTCCCGGTCACTCTTTAAGCAGCACTGCTTATTCGAAGACGTCGTGCTAGTATCACGCGCATATGACTTCTAGCAATGAAAAAGCTGCGCAATGTTATGCCCTAGAGAGGACGTGATTCCTAAGATAACAAGAAGACACAGGGGGCTCCGGTTCAATATTTGGCACTTCGCCAATGCTCTTCTTCAGATTACACAAATAGACGCCAGAGCCCCTTAACGACGAAGACGCCGAGGTAAAAGACTCCCCTCTCCTGCATGATCTTGGCTAGGCAATTCTGCTTCTTGAAACGTTCCGATGACAGCACGAGTTTAATTTGTCTTGTCTTGTGAGCGACGCGGTCGAGTGCTGAAAGACACGGAATGCTCTTCAATCGCAGCTAGTAATCCACCTTTGGGCGCTTGACGCAGCTCCCATTTGAACATTGTTAGGCTCGTCAAACTGGGCTCTGCGACGCATCTGTCAAACGCAGTGATGGGTAGTCATAGATATGACATGTCCTTGGTCCCAATCGGCAACACATGAAGCGGGCCCCTCTCTTGCACGGGTATCTTGTCCAAGACCCTTGCTTGTTCTAGAACTAGGTTAGGGTCTATGAATGCCCACGCCTTTACGGCATCGTCACGGGCATGAATTCGATCAAGAAGCGCCTGGGCATTCGCTTTGGTCGTCAGTGTGCCTTCTCGAAGGCGAGGGAGGGCCTCGCTGGCTGTGAGAAGATGCAGCGGGGTCGTGGCCATGTTGTGATCCGAGTGTTGCTTTAACTTCAAATGTGCCCCCGAGGCCACATTCAGGCTTCTTCCTTGACTCTTTTTGAAAGGACCTCCCCTGATGGCTGATTGTTCATTTCTCGTTCTTATGAGGTGCGCGGGGTGGAAAGAGGGGGTGGTAACTTATCCGTAGTGGGCCAACAATTTCTCCACATAGGCTGGATCAGCTTCGGAACTTGTCTCCGCCTCTCATCCACTGATAGCCCATGCTTTCTGCGAAAAACGGCCAGTCTTTGGATAGCATGATGATGAACACACCCAAATAATTCTTGCCGTTAAGGCCCCGAATCATGAGAAGGCTTTGACTGAATGAACGGCTCGATGCTTGAGAGGGGTTTCTGCAGAGCCATCGCAGTAAGAACATTGAAGCAGATATTTCAAGAACTATTGGCACAGTTTAGGGCGTATGGCATCAGGCCATCATGGGAAGAGTGTAGTCGCCTTCATCGATTCCCTGGGTTCAGGCTGGATATACGAGCTATCGTTGACGATTGCTAGATTCTCCGACACAACACGACAATAATATATTTGCTAACAATGCTGCTTCAGTAATGGAAAAGAAACAGTAGCAAGACTAAAACCTGGTACGATAGAGCATGCTATATACACCAATTGGCTGGTTTCAGATGCATCGGCAGCTTGGCCATAGGACGCCTTAAAAACGTTGATTGCTTTGCGACGTTTTCTTTCATGTTATGGGGCACCCTATGCCTCTCAAAGGCTCAAAGAGTAAGTGCTTAACTTTTCGATCGCTTGTTTCTTGAGTCCTGTTTTCTCGACCTTCTACTGATGGCCCTCTAATGCCTATTTAGACGACTGGCATTAGTTTTTATCAGAAGGGCTTCCCTTCTGATTGTAGAGAACGTGGCGAAAAGATGAAGGCCAAGACGTCAGATTTGATCCATTAATGCTATCAGGTTGCTCAAGATATTCCGCTTCAGGCTTCCAGAAAGCCAAACGTCTCAACTGACCATTTGACAAGCAGCAGTCCCTTACACGCCAACAACGCCTCATTCCAAATGATCCCCCTTGCTCTCCCTCTCTATCGCAAAGAAGGTCGGCTTTGCGGAAAACCAGCCGGCAAGTTCCGTGCCAACCGTTTTGTAGGTGTACTCTGCCTCTTGATCGTTCACCTTGACAACCTGGTCTCCTCTACCAGCAGCGGCAGCGTCGGCAAGAAGCTGAACGCGGCAGCACGTTTCCAGGCTCATGAACCAAAATACGGTGCTCTCGACCGTCTTGCCGCAGGTAAGCAGGCCATGATTTGCTAAGATAGCAGCCTTCTTATTTCCTAGGCCTTTGGCGATGTTGGCGCCCTCTTCGGCTTCAAGGACGATGCCTCCAAATGACTTGTAGTGGACGATGTCATTGTAGAATGCGCAGGCATCCTGGGTGATGATATCGAGTGGTCGGCCTAGGGTCGAGAAGGCTCTGCCGTAGACGGAGTGCGAGTGAGCGACGCAGTTGACGTCTGGGCGGGCCTCGTGGACAGCATGATGAATCATGTATGCTATGCCGTGTGAGATGGAGGACTCTACGAATCCGGGGAGATTTGAAGCAAATCGACCAAGAATGCTAGGAGGAAGACTAACCGGCTTTGTTCAAGAGCTTTACTGGACCGCCCTCAATGACCTTGCCTTCGCCATTAACGCGGATAAGGTCTGAAGCCTTCAGCGTGGGCCATGCAACTCCAAAGGGGTTGACCCAAAATGTGGAAGGCTCTACAGGATCCTTCGGGGTGGTTAGTACGTACGCCTCTTCTTGGGAATCTAGTGGGTGCATACTCTGATGGTGATGTGGCCAGCTACACTGGACGGATGGACCAGGATCAGCATGGGCAATAACAATAGAGAAGAGCTGGGTTCAATTCATAGCCAGCACGTACCCCTCATCAAACCCCTTTTGGGCAAATATACGGAATGCAAGTGCAAGCCTGCCCTTGAGATAAGCGCGCTCTTTGTGAGGATCATCAAACGAGGGCATCAATTGGACTCCGGCCCTGGAGCCCATCGCCACGGCGTCAATGTTGTCGGCGCCATTTCCGTTTTCGATCTCGGGCATGCTGAAGAGAGTATGAACTACGAATCTGCAAGACAAGATTAAGGATAGCGAGGTTCGTATGCGGACAGTTAAGAGACTGGGGTATGGCCTAGTGGAGCTTCAGGTCGAAGCCAGGGACATCTTTTATCGTCTGCATAGTATCACAGGCAACCGCGGCCTAGTAGGGTTATTCGGCTTTCAGAGCGTCGTGGAACCATCTCCCAGAAGAACAGAGACGCTTGTTACTGGTTGCCCTTGTCTTCCGAGCCGAGGCAGGCTAGCGATGAATAGGAGAGCCGACGACCTGTTGTGCGGGGTACCTCCAGGGGCCCATGAGAGAGGGACTTAATCTGGGAAGAACTCGTATCATCATGATGCGTTAGTGCGGCTAAACGGACAGCGTGTTGCGGGGGAGGGGCCGAACTAAGCGCGGAGCGCGACGTGGGCGACAGACCAAAATCAAGAGGATGCCAGCGCCTAGGTCCGTATTGGATCTAGGCGCTAAGGTCTATCCTAGAGCATCTGAACGCTTAACTGGTTAGAGTTGAGCCCACATCGTGTCGGGACATGGTTATCATGTCAAGAATTGGCCTGGAGGCGTCACGATGGATCTAAGCGCTCGGGATCTCCATGTTACGGATAGTTCTACATGGCATTGGGAAGAGATATCCACCATGTCCGCGGAGCCCGGTAGGAGGTGGCGGCTGAGAATGAATGAATAACTGTGATGGCCGGTCTCATTCATTTAAGATGCTTCGGCAGCCGTCCATTCTCTTGTCTTTTTCAACTCAGCCAATATTGTCCTTCTTGATCCAGCTTATACAAAACTATACTGGCATATACTATTCACCATGACAGTCGACGCCAACGGCCAAGCGGCGGAGGACACCTTTGTCCAAACCCTAGCCAAGTACGAGCTGGAACGGCAAAAAAGACAACGCCCTGATGGCCTAGCCCAGTACATCGACCCTGGCAAGTCGGACAAGTTCAAGCACTACGGGATCGACCCGTGGATTGAGCTAGATAACAAGAAAAGGACACAGCCACCACCTCCTGTTGCAGACGGGGGCCATGCCAAAGTTGTGATCCTTGGAGCGGGATACGGAGCCCTCACTTTTGCGGTCCGTCTCATCGAGACCGGGGTCTTCAAAGGAGAAGACTTTGTCTTTGTCGATGCCGCAGGTGGTTTCGGCGGCGTGTGGTACTGGAACCGATATCCTGGGCTCATGTGCGACGTCGAGAGCGCCAGTTATCTACCTCTCCTTGAGGAGACTGGATACGTTCCCAAGCATCGCTACGCCTACGGGCCCGAGCTAAAGGAGTACGCGGAGCTTGTCGCCTCGAAGTGGAATCTTCAAGGCCAGGGTCTATGGCAATCCACCGTTCGAGATTCCACCTGGGATGAGACCTCTTCCAATTGGGTCCATACCATCTCGAGGACCTCTGGCGGCCAGACTGAAACCCTCACAATCCACAGTGACTTCTACATTATGGTCTCTGGAATTCTGACACGCCCCAAACTTCCTGGCTTCCCAGGCCTGATCGACTTTGGCGGCCATGTCTTTCATACCGCCCGCTGGGACTATAGCTACACGGGTGGCTCGCCGGAGGACCAGACTCTTTCCAACCTTAAGGACAAGAAAGTCGCATTCCTCGGCACAGGTGCCACGGGCATCCAAGTCGTCCCTCAGCTGGCCAAGTGGGCCAAAAAGCTCTACGTTATCCAACGAACTCCAGCGTCCGTGGCTGAACGAGGCCAACGACCCATCGATTCTGAGGAGTGGGCCAAGGACACGGCCGAGAAGGGCTGGCAACGAAGGCGTCGTGAGAATATGTCCGCTCGACTCTCTAACGACCCAGATGTCAAAGAGGATCTCGTCAGCGATAGCTGGACCTGCTTTCCTTCCTTCTCGGGCATTGTTGGTGGCCCGGGTGCAGATGGCCTCACAGCCAAGACGGTGGAAGGCTACGTGGGCTCCCTTCTTGCACTCGATTTTCCCCGCTCTGAGGCTATTCGCAGTCGGGTGTCTTCTCTGGTGAAGGATCCCACCGTTGCGGAGGCGTTGAAGCCTTGGTACCCTGGCTGGTGTAAGCGACCCTGCTTCCACGACGAGTATCTCCAGGCTTTTAATAACCCAAACGTCGAACTTATCGATACGGACGGCAAAGGTGTGGAGAGGTGTACTCTAACTGGCCTTATCGCTGGAGGCAAGGAGTTTGACGTGGATGTTCTCATTCTCGGAACGGGGTTTGAGCCTTGGACTGCTGGTAGCCCAGCATACCGCGCCAATATCACTGTTAAGGGCCGCGGTGGGCTCGACCTGGACCAGAAATGGAGCGAGGGCATCGGAACCCTCCACGGCGTCTTCACTAGAAGCTTCCCTAACCTAATCCTGCCCAGCTCGACGCAGTCTGGTGGTACAGTTAATATCGTCCATATCATAGACATTGCGGCGCAGCACGCGGCATATGTTATATCTGAGGCATTTAGGCAGCAAGCTGCCCAGGGCAAGAAGAAGGTTCTCATCGAGCCGACGGCTAAGGGCGAGGCAGAGTGGGTTCTCAAGATTGTGCAGGGCGCGTATGCGTTGGCAGGGCTGTCGATCTGTACCCCGAGCTACACTACCAGAGAAGGAGAATTGACAAATGTGACGAGTCCGGAGGATCAAATCAAGATGGCGAAGGGTTCAATTTGGGCCAAAGGGGTCAATGACTATATTCGTTATTTGGACAACTGGAGGGCGAGTGGAGGGCTCAGGGGGATCGAGATCAAGGGTGTTTAGCTTGATACATGTAGTCAGGCTTGCAATTCAATATGCTTTCAGTGTGTGGCATAAAACTCCTAACCCAAATACATGCAAAAATAGTATGAAATAGTGTATATTGATTCTTTCCTCTTCAATTTCCATCTTCATACTTTTACCACTAAGGCTCTTCCCACCTCCGTCGCCACAGCATTGTCATCCCGGACGTCTCATAAAGCAGGATTCTATTACCTAGACACAAAAATCTCCTCTGTGCTCCGGGCCATGTTCTGTTGCCTGTACTCCCTGACGTGAGACGCCTTGGGCATGTATGTCTATCTCCCACCAGACTTCACCGAACATCGACTCATCCTACGTATCGTGGATTTCTGTATTGTCTCCCGCAAGGCCGAATGATAAGCGCCGGGAAAATACTTGGCGTTTGGAAGTTTCCGATTATAAATGCAGCAGGTCGCCCGTGCTCCGAGCCTCAATCTAAGCGCGGCCGATCCCAACGGTCGCAGACCGAGGTCGGGGCCCGGAACCCGCGGAGCCCACCGAATCGACGAGGCCGGCCGGGTTTCTCATACAATATGGGCCAGAAAGGCCGGCTAAACCATGACAGGCAGAGCTTAAAATCTAATAAGAGTGCTATCTGATCCGGTTCGCCTTGTGTTGGATCGTAACCAGTGAATACCCAATCACTTGCATCATAATGGCTGATAAGGGGAGAAAGAAAACCGTTCTCATCACCGGGTGAGCTTTGCTGCATCATATCTTTCTGCTACCAAAGGATGAGTCCGAAGCTAATTAGCATACAGCTGCACGCCGGGTGGTATCGGCGAGGCGTTGTGTAATGAGTTTCATTCAAGAGGTAAGGGCTGATGCCATTTTGTCTTCGATCACAGATCATTCATCAGCACTCGTTACTTACTGACTGTGCCCTAGGTTTTCATGTCATCGCTACAGCTCGGCGCCCGCATCTGTTGGGTAGCCTGCGAGATGCGGGCATGTCTGTTGTCCCCTTGGATGTGAGCTCGGCCGAAAGCATAGCTGCCTGCAAGAAAGAAGTCCAAGAGCTCACCGACGGATATCTGGATATCCTTGTAAATAATGCGTGAGTGCTATGCAGCTATTCAACACTTGATTACGTCTCTTAATGGTTGCTCTAGCGGACTCACCCATACCGTCGCAGCCACCGATATCAACATGGATGAGGTCCGACAAACGTTCGAGGTCAATGTATTCGGCATCATGGCCATGGTTCAAGCTTTTGCGCCTCTGCTTATGAAGGCCCGTGGCCTCATCATCATGATCAGCAGCTTGTCCTCCCTCTCGCCCTACGTATTCGGGTCCGTCTACTGCGCAACCAAAGGTGCGCTGAACTCATACAGCCGCACCTTGCGCCAGGAGCTGCGGCCTTTCGGCGTCAGGGTTCTGGTGTCTCTGACCGGAACTGTGAAGAGCCAGATTGCCAAGGCTCATCGCTCGTTACCTCCTGATTCTATCTACCTCCCCATCAAAGAGGACTATGCGCGGCGTCTGCTATTTTCCCAGAACAATGCGACGGTAGAAACTGGGGACTATGCCAAGAAACTGGTTGATGAAGCTGTCAAGGGAGAGGGATGGCTTGGGGGCTGGATTGGAGGGGCAGCCAAGTGGTTTTGGGCTGGAGGGATGACGACCCAGATCTGGCTCTCCCGGCTGCTCTTCGGGGAGTGGTTGCTAGATAATATGGCCTACAAGAAGTTTGGGCTATCCAAGCTTGAGACAATTATTCGACAGAAGGGCATCAAAGTGGAATAGAGTGGAACTGCAGAAACTGCTTCTTGCTTCTTCA
The DNA here is from genome assembly GCA_027886155.1 of Fusarium paranaense. Taxonomy (NCBI): domain Eukaryota; kingdom Fungi; phylum Ascomycota; class Sordariomycetes; order Hypocreales; family Nectriaceae; genus Fusarium; species Fusarium paranaense. The sequence goes on from RZGL01000069.1 coordinate 69,069, forward strand.
CGGGCAAGTGTGTTTCTATGATAATACAGACTATTTTTTTTTCTTTTTGTCCAATCTTCCTTTCCTTATAGATCTTTGACGTCATGGCCTGTCCGGGTAGTTGACCTTGGTCCTCATTTTCTAAGCTGCTAGTACCGCATCGTTCAAGCACAAGGGGAGCAGCCCAACTACTTTCTCGCGCCCATCTTGCATTGTAGGTCTCCTCTTAGCATGCCAATCATGACAGGAAGGAAGAGGGTCCATGAGCATATCAAAGTATTAACAAGATGCATGGGAGAAGTTGTTCCTATACAAGGCAAGCATCTACTATGTATCCAATGTGTAGCATCCACACTACTGTATCTTCATAGTACGAGCTCTAAAGTCTGATTTCATACATCACGGAACCCGGGAGACGTGCGCACCGTCAAGCTTGAACCCAGCACCTCTTAGCTTCTGAAATACCCGATCGGGATCATACTCCCGTGACACTTCCTCCAAAAACTTCCCAGCAGCAACTGGAGCCCCCTCGGCGGATTTACCAAACCCATTCTGAAACTGGCTGGCATAATTGATGTATATGTAATCAACGACGAGCCCAAGGCGTTCAGCTTCGGCATTGACCTCATCAGCAACAGTCTTCATGGCACGGTACACGCGCCAGCTCTGCCCGGCATCTTTCCAATGTGGTTCGATATTGAACATGAGGAATGGTTCATTGTCAGGCATACCGAGCCCATTCCCGCCTCGTCGTCTGAAGAAAGATGCCGTCCGGGAGGTGATGAGCTGGACGACTGCGGTCATTCTGATGCCGTCTATGTCAATCAACTTGTTGCCTTCGCGCTGCCACGCAGCAGAATAGAGCTTGATGAGCCGCTTGTCAACTTTGGTGCAGAACACCCACATGGTGTTGTATTCGGCCTCTGGGTATGACTGGGCCATTTCCCAAGTCTTTTTGGATAGGCTTTTTGGCCCAGCTGTCTCAAAGATCGACGGGATCTCGTAGAGCTTGTCGAATACCGAAGGCCGCGTGGTGACCCCGTCGCAGTAGAACAAGTCACCGACCCAAACCCATTGGCCCTCGTAGAAGTGAAGAGCGGGTAGGAAGGAAGGGTTAGGATCATTTTTTACGTTTTCGCCGTAGTGTAGGAGGGCGTCGATGACGGCGTCTTCTTGGTCAAGCGTGGTCGCCCATTGCCCTCCCCAACCACCCGTGTAGGGGTATGTATCGAGCACGAAGGAGGTGACAATGCCAAAGTTGGCGCCTCCGCCTCGCAACGCTTTGTAAAGCTTAGGATTTTGTGTTGAACTAGCAGTTGTAATCGTGCCATTGCCGAGGACAACCTGGAACTCCTTGATATTGTCCAGACCCCATCCGTATTTGTTCGAGTGGAAGGAAATACCACCTGATTTTGACTCAAATTCAGCATAGAAATATCATCAGGCATTGGCTCTCCGTAACTTACCTCCTTGGAGAAACCCCCCAACTCCTACGTATGCGGAGCGGCCTCCAATCACGGTCAAGCCAAGAGGCTCAAGGGCAGTGTACACATCGACCCATCGATTGCCAGGGCCGACGCTCAAAACTTTACCATCCTCGCCTAGGTCAAGGTGAGAAATACGGGCAAGGTCAATGGTGACGCCCCCATCTATCGAGGACTCGCCGTGCCACTGTCCGTGGCCACCGCTTTTAATGGCGAAGGGGGTGTTGGTGTGTCTGAGGATGACGATTGAGAGCGATACTTCTGCCGCAGAGCGAGGCTGGAAGATGCAAGCGGGACTTGAGTCTCGTTGGGAGCGGTCCCAGTACTTGGCCCTCACACTCTCGTAGGCGGCCGTTCCGGGCGGGAGGGTCTGGCCTGGTTGGATGGTCGATAGCAAGTCGCACTGCAATAAGAGCGGGCAGTATGCCACAAGCATCAGCCATCGACCATTGAACCAAAAGATAAGGGCGATTCATTCTTACAGCAGCGCTTAAGGGCACTGATACACCACCTGAGGCATTGCCCGAGATTCCGATCCAATCCTGGAGGGACTGGAAGCCGTCAGAGAAACTGCTGGATTCGCCCAAGCCAGCAAGCAGAGAGAGTGCAACAAATCGAAGCGAGATTCGCCGAGGAGGAAAATAATTGCACATGGTAGGTGAGAGAACGTCGAATCAAACTTGGAATGTGTGCGGCTAGTGGCTGTTGGGCAAGGAGGGTGCCTATTGCAGTCCTTATAAGCCGACAAGGCATGCCATGGGGGAGCATCATGAAAGGCCCCAGATGGAGCAATGGAATTCGTATTCGTTGCTCGCCAACAGCATCACGCAAAGTTGGACCGACGGTCAAACGGCCTCCGCGGATGCTCGGGCCTCCCTAGGAGTCTGGGACAAGAGAGCCGGCACATCCAAGCGACGGGCATCTACCAGTTACGCTCTTATCTAAACGCCCAATGACCGATAAGAGTTGCATTGAGATCGCCAGAATGCCGGGCCAACAGCGAAGCCGAATTGAGCTCCATCTGGCTAGATATAGCTAGAGCATTGGCACTACCAAGACGCAGCACGGACAAGGCAGCCGCGGGCCCCGGATCCTCCCCTTGCCCCCCGGATAGCATCCGAAATGCGGGGGAACCGAAGCTTGTCGGCTTCGGATTGGAATGTTTGCCATTCTCCCTGCTATGAATCAACGGAGGGGACACTCGATCTCTGGTATCCCTCCTCAGCTTCCGGAGTTCACACGCAGTTCGACCCGGAAAGGAAGCGCCGACCGCATCGCCATGCCTCCTCCGGCGCTCACAAACGTCCGCCCCTGGCGCACGCGCTCCAAGACGGGCTGCCTTTGCTGTCGCCTGCGGCGCAAGAAATGCACTGAGGAGAAACCCATCTGCACAAGCTGCAAGAAACTTAGTCTGCCATGCTCGTGGCCACAGTCAAAGGAGTTTGCATGGCGCCTCAATCTGGGCATCGAGGGCGACACGCCTGTGCGGGAGGCTATCCAGTGTCTTTCCCAGGTGTCGAGTCAGATGAACAAGACGAGGACGCCTTCAGTGTCGGCTGCTTCGCCGAATCCTTCCCCTTCTTCTTCAGGTTCATCGACATCCCCGCCGTCAGAAATACCCTCCCTGGACTTTGATGTGGATTCATTCATCCAGGACGTGATAGACCTCGAGTCTCCCCTTTCCTCCGCTTCATCAACCGTCGTAAAACCACCATCTATCTCGAGTAGCAGTTCTGTATCATTTTCATTAACCCAACCATCCAAACGAGCGTGTCAGGGAGATGACTCACATCCTCCCCTTGTCGCCTCGCTTGGCGGGACATGGTCCACCCTCGACTCCGTGTCCCAAGGAGTCCTTCGCTTCTATATCGACTACACCACCGACCGAATGATATCGCTGAAGCCCGGTGCCAACAATGTGTGGAAGAGCGCTGTACTCCAGCTAGCAGAGTCGGACAGGCTTGTCATGAACGCGGTCCTCGCCGTGGGCAGTGTTCACTTGGCAGCTGGCGTGACGGACAATCAGCTTCAAGGGATCGAGCAGGCGATGACCAAGTATGTCCTCCGTTCGATCACCGGCCTTCAGCTAGCCCTGCAACACTGGGGCGGTAACGAGTCGACGACGAGTGATGATACTCTGCGCCTGATGGTTGCGACATGCTTGTTGGCCGAGCACGAGGTGAGCTTGTCCAGTGTTCATGCCCCCTCGCCCCGGCTTATCTTATTCTGCCACCTCTCTTCTGATCATGGCGGCATCGCAGTTCTGCAATGGGTTGTACGTTCACATCCTACGATGCCATTCTAACCTGCAATTAGTGCCTCAGCGGAAACTTCAACGGAACTTTGCAGCTACACCTGCGAGCAAGCTACCCCGTCGCCCGCATCCTCGAATCCAAATACACAGACAGCCAAATGGAACTCGTGGCTTACCTCCTCGAATACACAGCTCACCTCCAGTTTCTCTCCAGTATGCGCTTCCCTCGACCGGGCGACCAGAGCAGCAACGACTCGATCGAGCTGGTCAAGCTGATCCACGAGGGACGATTCACGCTGCTCAAGAGTTACGAGACATTTGGGGCGTATTTCGGGTGCGCTGCTGATCTCTACGAGATGATTCCCGCTATCCACAAGTTCTATTCGACGCGGGAACTGGAGATTTCGACGGGGAGGGATCTCGGGTGTGCGGCAGAGTTTACGAGGCTATTGCGTAGCATCTCGTCATGGGAGCCGCTTCAGGAGTCGTGTGAGATGCATTACAAGCACACAGAGACATGGTTCAACGCTCTAGGCGGTTTCGAGGGTCCAGAGGAGAGAGCTGCGCGCGAGGAGGTCGAGACAGCCCGTAATACGGACGAGTCACCTATGGTTGCATCAGCTTATACCATACAAAACTCCCTCTTGCTGTTCCTCTACTCGGCATACCTACGGCATAAGGAGGATCATGACCGTCTCGTTGTGGCGACGCAGCCAATCGTTGAGGAGTCGCTCGATATGATCGATCGGGTGACAGGGACAACCTGGGAGAACACCACCTGGTGGCCGACGGTTATTATCGGGTCGTACACGCAGTCTCCAAAGCAGAGGCAGAGGCTTCTGGCGAACCTGGAAAAGTTTAGTCCCCCGATGGGGATTGTGTCCAGAGGGATAGAGCTGCTGAAGGGCATTTGGGATGCCCCTGATGATGTGTTTGGACTAGATGGGATATCGAAGACTGTTGGAGAGAGCGAGGCATATTGCTTTGGTTAGGGAATGGGTGATATTACAGGTACTAGTTTCTGGTGCTTCTGGAAGGCCACGGCCATTAGTCGGTCTTTATATTTTGTGCCTCCTATTCCAATTAGCCAAACCATGTGGGCAGTTTTGTGGAGCAACACTTGGTAGTTTATGGGTTAATGAGGGCGTCGAAGCTCGCCATGCACCCTGGTCTCATACTGTGAACAGGGAGATGGTGATGCCGAGATGAGTATAGCTCGATATTTGAGGAGCCAAACCAGCCCATATTCTCACTGTCCATACCATCTTCATGGGAACTCGCGCCATCTGGCTCCAACCTGACATTCCTTAATAGAGCTCGGAAGACAGCAGGAGAAGGACTGTTGCCAAACAACCTCATGCATGAATGATAGGCCAACTCACTAAACTACACAGGGTCGTCTCCTGTACCTGTTGGCCTAAGTCGTAGCTTGTCAAACTGAGTGGATACAATTTAAGCGCTGATCACTTCCATTTCGTTACGAGAATTTGACCAATCGAACAGGGCTCGAGATTGGATCCCGAGGGTGCCGTAAAGTGGAGCATATCTAAGCGCCATGTCCATTGCCAGGGCGGGAGGGGAGGAAATCGTGATGCAGCACGGGTATATAGGTGTCAGAGTTCTGGCGTTAGATGATCCAGCAAAACCCGAGGGTCCTAAATTAATACTCCACTCTGAGCGCCTCCTTGCCTTAGTAGTCGCGTCTTGTGTACTATCCCGATAGTCTATAAAATGGTCAAGTCACCGAAGAACAAGCTGTCATACGGCGGCTGGCTCTTAGCCATGATAGCACAGTCATGTCAACCAGGCAGAGCCGCCGACCTTGACCAGCAACTCGTATTTCCAGGCCAACCTCTCTCTTCCTTCGCCGAGTCTTCTTGTCCTGTCGCGGTACGTTACTCGCCTGCGATTTCTTTCTTCCTACCGTAGCCACATCATCTCTTTACTTTATCTAACGGCGCCCTATAGTGTGACCTCCTTTCTACGATCCGCCCCGGCCAAGTCCACTACCCGAGCACAGCAGCATACGAGAAGGCACGTTACGCCTACTGGGATAAGGCACAAGCCACGACCTCCCAGAAATGTGTCTACCAGCCTGCAAACGCCGGTGACGTATCCCTCGCCGTCATCGTCGCCCAATATGCATCTTGTCCCTTCGCCATCAAGAGTGGAGGTCACGGTAGGTTCAGCGGGGAGTCGAGCGTTGACGGAGGCCTGGGCATTGATCTTGTGAAGCTTGATCATATTGAGGTTTCAGAGGGCCGCGATACTGTCACCTTAGGGCCAGGGTTGCGGTGGGTGGATGTTTATACTGCGCTTGAACCACTCGGGATCACGGTGATTGGAGGACGTGATGCGGATGTTGGTGTTGGTGGCTTTCTACTGGCAGGTAAGTAGGCAGATGTTGAGCATTAAAGCGCTGTCTTCATGAGACTGACCATATTGACCGAGTCCAGGCGGAATATCCTTCTTATCAAATGAATACGGTTGGGGAACGGAGAACATCCGATCGTACGAACTCGTCCTCGCCAACGGCACAGTCACAACCGCAAGCGCAACCCGAAACGCAGATCTATTCAAGGTCCTCCGTGGTGGAGGCGCCAACTTCGGCATCGTGACATCCTTTACGCTCGAGTCGGTCCCATATAAGGGCATGTGGGGTGGCATGAGAGCCCAGACACTGGAACATCTCGATAGCCTCCTCGACGCCTTTCACGAATACGCTACTGTGTCAACGAGAAAAGACCCGCACGTATCAGTCGTCATAAACACAGGCCTTTATGAGGGTAATTGGATATTCGCAAATGATTTGGAGTACGGAGTTGCCGCCAAGAACTCTCCACCCGACATGATGAAACCTTTCATGGCTTTGCCTGCTGTTGTCGACGAGACGGGCATACGCAACATGTCTGATCTGACAATGAGCATGTCCAATCTCTCCCCTCGTGGTAACTACAACTCGTATTGGGTTCTTATCACCAAACACGACCCTGAGCTTCTCCGCTTCTACGTTGATACCTTCATGGACGAGTCCAACAAACTACTCGCCACTGGCCAAGTCGCAGGATTCTCTCCAACTGGGTGCATCCAGACAATTTCACCCAACATGCGTCGCTTGGCCCGCGAGCGACATGGTGGCAATATCATGGGGTCTCTCGGCGAATCGGACGAGCCCCTGCTCTTGTTCAACCCTGCGATGCGGTTTGACGATCCCAAGGGTGCCGTACTTGTCTACAAGCTCATCCACAAGATTCTTACAGCAACAAAGAAGAAGGCGCAGGATCTGGGAAAGGATAATGAATATCTCTACCTCAACTACGCGAGCCAATTCCAAAATCCAGTGGGCAGCTACGGTGCCGAATCGCTCAGGCTGATGCGGGAGGCAGCCGCCAAATATGACCCGAAGGAACTGTTTCAGAGCCTTCGGGCTGGAGGATTCAAGCTCGATCAGCCTTACGACTCTTTGGTTTAAGCAAACTTATTCCTTGGATACCTTTAACGACTGGGTGTTATCGATGAGTTAGGGACTTCCAAGTGTTTATATCGGACGAGAAAGGTGGCAATTTCGACAGTGACATAGACTTGAGTAACTTTTCGATGCTACCCTGTAGGGTTTTGATGGCCCTCCAGTACGCATTATTCATAGTTCATCAGATTAACACAAATCGTCTGAAAACCGGAAGTAGAGTCTTGTCGAACACGTCTCCAAGTGATTTGATGATCCTGAAGTCTTCATGGATAACGTTGCGTCTTAACTTCATCAAACATCTAGCTTGATGCCTTGCATTTTACAGCATCCTCCGGCCACACTAGAGAACAATATATACTCCTCAAAACACATTCTGAAAGTGTGGTGTAGTTTCAAAGCAGTCACCTTGTCCCGCCACCAGTGATGATTCTGTCGAGCTCGATTGTTGCCGGATGATCCTGGAGGGTCCGTCGTTTGCTCTTCGGTGTCCACGGACCCCGAGTGTGAGCACCGACTGCGTGTCCCCCGCACGCAACGGGAGCTCCTTTGCATTCGGCCGGAGGAAAATGCACCAGGCGAAATCGCTACCGTACGGCGCTTATCATGGTCCTGGGCGGGGCGAGATCTGCGAGTCGTGAACCCCTCCACTCGGCTCTGGACCGAGGATGTTTAAGCGCCTGGCACTAGGCTGAATTGGCTTCACCATCAGCATCGCAACGTGATCATGTCCACAGCCCCGCAGCATCCTTGCGGAGATCTGGGGGCTGCCAAAGCAGAGCCTTTCTCCTCTGAAGCCCGCACAGCTACGGAGATTCACGAGATTCTCATACTCTGTCTCCTGAGGCCCAGCAACGAATCCTGTCTCTCCGTGCCAGCCCGTCAGAGTATCCTCATGATATAACAGCCACTGTCCCACTCAGCCACTGCGTTTGTCTTCCTCAAGCACAAGAGTCATTCTAGGAATCATTGTTTGGTCAATCTAGGTCTACTTGCCTCTTGTACTCATCGTTTGTCTATCACTTCTTCCATCACCTGAAATGCCTGACCAGTCTGTGTCTGTTCTTGGCCTTGGTCTCATGGGCACCGCCGTTGCAAAGGCATTCATAAAGGCTGGGTGGAATACCACAGTCTGGAACCGAACCACTGCAAAGGCTGCACCTCTCGAGGCTCTCGGTGCGACGGTCGCTCAGACCGCTGCTGAGTGCATCCAAGCAAGCCATCTCACAGTAGCCGTCATCGTCAACCCGGAGGCACTCCACTCAGTTCTAAAGGAGCTGGACCCATTAATCACCAAAGGTCGCACCATCCTCGACTTTACCACTGGATCGCCAGCTTTGACAAATGTGTCCGTCGAAGCAGCTACTCAGGCTGGTTTTTCTGAGTACCTCCATGGTGCTATTCTAGCCATGCCGCATCAGGTCGGCTTACCAGAGGGAATCTACCTCATCAGCGGCAAGAATGAAACGTTTAAGAAAATCACACCAGCTCTGAAAGCCCTTGGAACACCCCAACATCTCAGCACCAACACCGAAGCATCTGCACTCCTAGAGCTCATTCTCGTGGCCAATCTATATGGGATTGCATCAGGCTTTGTGCAGAGCGTTGCGATGCTCAAGAAGACGTCTCTGTTCAAAGAAGAGGGAATCCAAGGGTTCATCAAGACTCTGTTCATTCCCTATGTGATTGGTAGTGCCCAAGGGTTCTTCGCCGACACAGGGAGACAATTGGATCAGGGTGACTTTGTAACAAAAGGAGAAGGGGCAAAGTGCAGCCAGCAGGTCCATGCGCTCGAGAACGTCGTCAGGACAAGTATGGAACTTGGTGTTTCGGGAAAGCTCATGGAGCCGATACTGGAGTTGTTTAAGAGGCGAACCGAGCAGGGGCATGGTGATGACGAGATTAGTGGCCTTGTCCAGCTGGTCTAGGAGGTTGTGAAAGGGAGAGACCGTCATGTTGAGTCTTGGTATCTGTACAGCAAAACCACGGACTTCTGGCTCCAACAATGAGTTAGAAACACAGCTATTACGGAGTGATGCGATGCTGTAGAATTTGCCAAGGTGGATATCATACCATGCACGTCAAGTCCCACTCAATTCACTCTCTCTATGATCTGGCTCACTATTCATGAAGTCTGACACCGTATTTCCGCCAGGGGAGTCAGAGGGCGAATATGCTGATATTCGATGGTGGTCCTGGATATATGTGCTTAGCTGCATGGAGCCCATTCTCCTGTCAACTTTTTCATCATACGCTCCTATCTAACCGCTGTCTAGGGCCCCTTCAACGATGAACCTCATTCCTAAAACGTGTTTGGTAGCTCCGGTTAGCATTCATTGACAAAAAGTGGGCACTATTCACTTCCTATTGCACATGATGCCGAATGAAAAGCCTGGAGAAATTGATCGTGCCTCTATAATGTCATCGCTTGTAGAGGTTATGCAAGGAAACGCGGTTTCATATCAATTTTGACTGGTGCTATCCTAGACATGCGTTCTTCTATCTCAGCCTAGTACTTGTTAAATCTGGGCGTCACCTTGTAGCACACACAAAAGTTAGGTGTGCCAAAGGAGATTTTGCTACCTCGCGCGATCCAAAAAGTATCGCCGGCATTCAGAGTGACGGTAGTGCCAGTTTCGTCAGATATGACAAATGTTCCTGTCAAAGAATATTCTGCATTAGCCGAAGTCGATCATTGCTTGCGAAGACAGCCTGGCTTGGGTATGGTCATCTCCATCTCTCTCTCGGCGCGAACTTTGAAGTGCGAGACGTCAGATGGCAGGTTATGGCCTCCCATTCACGATTAGAAGAGAGGAATAACACAAACGTACCCTTCAAGACAATTCCAGTCTCATCGTACTCATAAGGGGGGCTGGCTACAAGCTCCTTTGTGGCTTCCATGACAAACATCATAGCTGAGAGAGGATTTGCGGCTTTTGTCTCTGGGTCGGTCCCAAAGACATCGGCTGAACAGCAATCGGATTAGATACACAACCCTGATCTGTAGCAAATGGGGACACAGATCTGAGGAGCCATACCCATGAGAATCTCAGCAGGGGCTTGGGGGATCTTGGCTGACAAAGGAGGGACCTTGTAGAAGGCAGACTCGCGCTTGAATGTGACGGGCATTTTGGATATCTTTAAGAGGGTTGAGAAAAGACTTTTCGATCTTATCGCCAAGATGGCTTCGCTGCAGGGTTGACTTGGGAGCGGTGCGATGGCGACGATCTTATCATATAACTCGGGGAGAAGTGATAAATCGGGTATTGCATAACAGTAGTGCTTAACTATAAGCCTCGGAGAACACTTTTGTCTCGGCCATATCGGTCAATCTCCCGGCTACATGATACTTCTTGAGGACGTGGCCTATCACGGGACCGAGAGGAGCGCGGAGACGGGCGAATTATGTTCTCCAAAGTCCCTCGACAACGGTTGCGAGGGGTCGGGCACACCAAACCAGGTGTTCGTCAGTAACTTTGTTCGCAGGCTCTCTGCGCTTAAGTTAACCGAGCCAGCCGAACGAACCGCTTGTTGACAATTCAAGGTGCTTGGTTGAATGCGGTATAGACTAGGAGACAGCAGCCGAGACGATAAGGCGCCGGAGGGGTTCTTATCTAGGCGCTGGTAATCATGGTAAACAAGTCTGGCCCTAATGCCAGACGGGCTCCTCCCACCCCTTGATGAACACATCCAGTGCAGAGGCGGGTCACGCCACCGTCTCGCTGTTTCTGAGCGGAGTCTCAAGCGACCTTACTAGAGGGGCCGAGTGGCAGATTGTGGCCGACAAGGGAGACCATTGGCTGCTAATTAACGGCCATTCGTATCATCTCTATGATCCCTGCTCGATCCCACGCCAGGATTGACGCTGCCAAACGATCAACTTGCAAGGACCTTATCAGGGCCGCCAGGCGAAACTCGATGCCAAGGAATGCAGATGACCCCGTTATCTGGGTCAAGCGAACCCGAGGGGCTCATCGATGATTATCAAGATTGCATATTGAACCTGGGCCTCCACAGATAAACCCAGGAGCCAGCCCAGAGCGGCTGGGTTGTCCCTCGTGCCTTACCCCGCCCTTTGCCACCAGCCATGAGGGACCGGTGTACGGCGAATGGAAACGAGATGAACGGTCAGCCACTCTTCAATCGATAGCGCTGGAGAAAGCCACCAAGCCTTGCCTTGCTTGTCTTGGCCTGTTATCGTGACAGCGCTTAGATTGATTGCGAATGCGGGGGAAGAATTGGGATTTGTGATTAGTCTAGGCCTGCCGGTGCTTTGCCTGGACCTGGATCGTTTTACGTGAAGACGGGCTTGGTAAAGGGGGACAGCGACGGTGCTCGAGGCTTACACTACACAGGCATCTCACCGATCATTGATGAGAACGGCCAAGGCCATCGCTAGAGCTCATCGAGCACATATTTAGCTTCCAGCTGCTGTTTTGTCGCGGGCTCTGAGCACCTGAAACCAACAACTCTTCCATCTACTACCGCTCTGTTGCCTGAAGCATTGTCGACCATCTCCCCGGTCTACAACAAGCGCCAAATACACACTTACTCGATCAACGACCACCATGTCGGCAACTGAAAAGAATCCTCTCCCTGACGATATCAAGCCCCAACGCACCGCCGAGTCGTCCTCATCCACCGTCGAGCATGTCAGCCAAGTCTCAGAGCCTGTCCATCTCGACCGCACCCGCTTCAGTGTCCTTGGAGCAGTCGGCATCCACTGGTCCTCAGCCGCAGCTCCCCTCTCCATATGCTCGAGCCTCCAACTCGTCATCGGCGTGGGAGGCAGTCCGTTCTACTTCTGGGCTTTCTGCGCAGCAGCTTTCTTCCAGTTTACTGTTGCTCTGAGTCTCGCTGAGCTGGCTTCTGCGTATCCGCACACCTCAGGTAAAGGCTTTGTGAAGCTGTCTGGCACCTCTTGTCTGACCCGTGGGCAGGTCAAGCGTACTGGGTTACAAAACTAGCTCCTTCGAAAGTGTCCCGATTCATGACGTACTGGGTTGGTATCTGCACCTTCTGGGGGTGGCTATTCGGTATGGCTGGTACGGCCGCTCTTGGTGCCGAATTCATCCTCGCACTCGGCACCTTGACTGTCGGTTCCCCCACCCGCGAGCCGTGGCAAGTCTACCTCGTAACTATAGCCATGGGTGCCGTGGCTCTGTTCATGAACACGATAGCCATCAGGGTTCTCCCTAAAATCACCTTCCCCAATGTCGTGTTCCTCAACGCAGCGACGCTCTTCATCTTCGTCACTCTCCTAGCCAAAGCCTCTCCCAAAGCGTCTGCCTCGACTGTCTTTGTGGACGTTCTCAACTACACAGGCTGGTCATCAGATGGTATGGTCTTTCTGCTGAGCTTGCTTCCTGGATCTGTGGCTATCAGCCTCTTTGACGCTGCCACGCACGCTTCAGACGAAATGCCGCGACCAGCTGAGCAGGTCCCCAGGGTCATGATTGGTACCACGATCCTCAACATTGTGTCGGTATTCATCATGCTCCTTGGTATCCTGTTCTGCCTCAACAAGCCAGAGAATCTCCTTGAGCCTCTGGCGGGACTTGCATTCATCCAGCTTTGTTGGGATGCCTGGCCGAACCTTGGCTTCGTCACCACCGTCGCGGTCATCTATTCCCTTCTCAACATATTTGCCGTTACCACAATGGTCTATACCTGCAGTCGCCTTATCTGGTCCTTTGCCCGGACTGGCGGTTTTCACCGTCGTAGCTGGCTCGTTGGTGTCAACCGAAGGCTTCAGGTCCCTGTCAACGCGGTCTTCCTGACTGTCATCCTACTCTTTCTCGTCAACCTGCTTATTCTAGGTCCTTCGACAGTTCTCAACGCCATGTTTGGGGCTGGCGGTTTCTTCTTCGTTAACTCGTATTGCATTCCAATTCTTCTCTTGTTAATACGCGGACGAAAGTCGCTACCTGAGAACAGGAGCTTTCACCTTGGACGTTTTGGCACGGCTACCAACGCCATCGCTGTGGCCTACTGTGCTGTTCTTGGGACCATTATCAACTTCCCTACCTTCATCCCTGTCCAGCCTTCGACGATGAACTGGACATCAGCATGTGTCGGGGTGTGTGCGGCTGTCACGGTTGGGAACTGGTTTATGGCTCGCCACTCATTTCAACCCCCTGAGCCCTTTTACGAAGGACCAGATGCTTGTAGAGATGCCCCTACACCATGTGTCTGAGATGGAGCTTTGGCTTGGTCAGTCGGGTAGAAAGATGATCCTGGTAGGATGGGAAGGATACGTGGCTAGGTACCTAGTGTCAATGAAATTCCTGTCTTGGGAACGAGTCCATGGCGTAGCTAAATCACTGGGCCATAACCCTCTACAACTAATGTTCTTCATTTCGTCACGAGCCATCTCTTGGCAGACGCTGATTGAATTTCCGTCTAGGCGCTTATCCACTCTGTATCAGATCAGTCTTGAACGTGGCTAGGGAGTTAAGGGAAGGGAGCAGGTATAGAGCACCCCAGCCATCGTAACTAGCACCTAATTTTAGCACGAACAGCAAGTGAAAGCGGCCGTCTGTTTGCCCCAACCTGACTCCAGTTCCAACTCAGACGTAAGGAACCAGAGGTCGAATACCTAATATGGACTATACCTGCTTTCTCACCCGCTATTGCTCGTTACAGCATGTTATTACTTCATAGGCTTCTGTCTGATGTGCTGCTAAATGTAATGACTGCAACCCTCTACCGATATTTGAATCAGCATCATCTTATCCATTTAATCTTCATACAGCTTAAATGACGCCATCATTCTGACACTAGACCCAAAAACTCCTCGAAGGCATCAGCTACTCTGTCAATGTGGTCCTGATCATGCGCAAAATTCAAGGCCAGGAACCCTCTGTGTCCAATGTAAATACCCTTTGACAGTAGGAAGTGGTAAAACAGATCGCGATGAATGGGTCCCGAGGGCGAAATCCACCCCACACCTAGGATACTTCCAAAGCCTGCAATGATAGCCAGCTTCCTGGAGGGGTCCTTAGCAGCCAGTATGTCATTGAGACGCCCGCGAAGCTTGTCACCGAGAGCATTCAACTTCTTGAGGTTCTCGTCCGTCAATAACTTTGTGCCGACGACACCCACCTTCATACTAAAAACATTATTGTTAAAGGTTCCCGAGTGGTGTAAGTGGCTCGGTGAATGAGGGTCAAACTGAGCCATGATGTCTTCCCGACCACCAAAAGCTCCGAAGCTGAAGCCACCCCCAAAGTGCTTGCCCATCGTGGTCATATCCGGAGTAACGCCGAAGTGGGTTTGAAGGCCTCCGTACACGAACCTCGAGGTAATAGTTTCGTCGAAGATGAGTATGGCGCCAATGTTTATGGTAGCCTCACGCAGGTACTCGAAGAATGCCTTGTCGCCAAGGTTCGCTCCTCCGGCGCCCTGCATCAGCTCGACAATCACCACGCCGATGTTGCTGCTATCGGGACCCTCGAGGACTGCCTTCGTCTTCTCAATGTTGTTGAAGACTCCGAACACGTAATCATGCGGGACGTTGAGTGGGCTCTTGTCCCCGACAGACGCGAACGACATGCCTCCACCATGGTAGCCGTGCTCAAAGACGAGGACGTTGGATCGGCGGGTGAAGTTGAGCACGGCTGCTACAGCGAATATGTTGGCTTCAGACGCTGAGTTGCAGAATCTGATGCGGTCGACGCTGGGGAATCTATCCACGAGCAACTTGGCCAGCTCGGCCTCGGCTGAATGGGGAGAGCCATAGCTCAACCCGCTTTTGGCTGTCTCTTGGATTGCCTCGAGGATTTTGGGGTTTGAATGGCCGTAGATCCCTGCAAAGTACTCGGAGACGAAGTCGAGGTACTTGCGGCCGTCAACCGAAGTCAATTCGGCGCCTTGGCCGCTTGAAATAACCAAAGGAAAGGGGTCCTGGTGTAGGGTCGCTCTGGTTGTTCCACCAGGAAGATACTGTGATGCATCCTGGATGGTCTTTTGCGATTGGGGGTTCTCGGCCTCGTATCGGGAGAGGTACTGAGCGAGGAGCTGTTCGACCTTGGTGGTTGCACTCATGGCTGCGACAGTGAATGAGAAAGACATAAAACCTGGTCAGAGATTACTCAGGAGCGGATGTATGGTGGACGAAGTTATTCACAGAACAAGATAGTACCTGGGATTATATGGTCAGCTGGCATGTCGAGCATAGGTACTTCATCCCATTTAAGTTAGCAACTCCAATGCAGATTCGGTCATCTGAACCAGACCTTCGTGGTCCTCGGCCTCCGTTCTCCTCTGCCTCGCTACTGAGTGTCAATTAATCTTGGCGCTTGGGCGCCTCTTGAGACGACTGTCGGGACGAGGTCTATACGACTTCCGATGGCGCTTAGATGCCATTTTTCTCTCATCTTTCAAAAATTGGCTAGAATGCTACTATCTCCGCCGGGGGAGCGGAGATCGTCGTCCGCGGGACCCGACTCAGGCCCATCAACTATAAGCCCAAGTGTGGAGTTAATGTGAAACGATGGCGCTTATTAAACCTGTTCGCATTCTTTAGATTCAGGCGCTTAGATAATTACTGTTGGATTGGGGCAGCCCCTACGTGCACCGCCGGCGGTGCAAATAGAAGCTATTATATAAGCTAAAAAGGGGTAACGGATCGCAAATTAGCCCTTTAATTCGATAAATAATAGCTTCTTTATTATCAATTAAATAATCGATTGCTTCCTCAATATTAATTCGACTTGCTATGCTTATCTCCCGCTATAATAAACCTAATTAAGGCACCTTACGGCTTCCCCGATAATACCCTTCCTCCCGAGGGCCAATATAACTCCCTCGATGACCTATATGACGTAGCTAATACTTAGGCAGGGCCACGAGGTTATACCTTTATTATTAGGAGATTAAGGAAGACTCTTAATAGAAGGAAAGTTATTATCCTTTAATATAACCGCGGAGGAGGGCGCCCTCCCCCTCCCAAAGCGTTAGATAAGTAGTAGCGGGCCACTTTAATACGCTATATAGGCTATTACTTCTCTATCATAATAAAGGAAAGCCTCTATGGTATTAAATAGAGTCTAGGGCATTATCCTAAGCTTAGCTTTAGCTAGTATAATTATAAACTAAGCTTTAATTAGGTAGTATATCCTATATTTTATTACCTCTTAAATTAAGACGAATTAATAATTTATTAACTCGCCGATATTAATATTTAGCTAAAAAAGATTAAATCCTTTTTATATATAACCTCTAATATGCTTGCTATATAGAAAGATATCTATAATTATATCGCATATAGTAAGCGAGAGCTTATTAAAGGCTAAAGTATTATATATACTCTTAATAATTAGCTTAAAAATAATAGCTTCTAGAGTTAGATATACCTTAATAAGAGTAATAGAGTTATAATAATATTATTTATATATCTAGAGTTATTAGTATATCTTAAATTATACCTTAATATACTTATATTAGATTATATATATAAGACTAATAGGTATAAGATACCTCTTCTTAATATAATTAATATTAATACTTACTAATAATCCTTCTATATTATATTTATATTCCTTAGCGGCAAAGAAGAAAATAACTTTATCTAGGCTCTTAAATAGTTATAGTATATATATAAGCTTTATAAGGTAGCCTTCCTATTTATAATGCTTATAAATCACTGCCTTACTTATATAAATACTATTTCCTCCTTAATTTACTTCCCCTACTTAATCTTATTATTATACTTATAGCATATTAATAAAGTAGTTCTAAGCTATTATATACCTACCTTCTTTTAAGACTAAAATAACCTTTAAGGGAAAAAAAAATAAGAGGAATTCTATAGCGCTTAGCACGGGATTATAGCCTCCCCGACTAAGGATATTTATAATAAAAGGCTTAAGAAGTTCTAGTACCATTATATCCCTAGCTATATTAATAAGGTTAGCTATATTATAGAGACCTAGCTAGATCTCTATAAAGGAAGGTTCATTAAAGCGTGGGTTAATAATTACCTTTACTTTAAATACTATATTATGTTATGGTATAAGGGTATTTATAGGCTTATTAAAGAGTATTTAAAAACCTTATAGATTAATCTCTTTAAGGCTTAGAGGAGTATTAAGCTAGTTATAGTAAATTAGCTAGCCGAGCTTATAGTAAACTAAGCTAAGTAATATATTACTATACCTTTTTAGCTCTCTAGGGCATTATATAATAATATCTATAGTTAGGTATTATATAAGGCTCTACGGAAGGTTAAGGCCTAATAGTAATAGCTATTAAAAGAGTATCCTCTATATATAGGGGTATTTACTATAACTCTTAGTCTACCTTATACTTATAGCCTAAAGCCTCTACTAGAGTAATATAAGCCCCTTTTGCTATATTATTTCTATTTATATTAGTATCTTAAGCGCCTAAGAAGCCCCTAGATTATAATAGAGCCTCGCAGGCTATTTAATTATCTAGTAGCTAGCTTAATAATACTATTAATAAGTATATAATAAGAGCCTTATATATTTAAGGCTATTAAGAAGGCAATATAGCTAAAGGCACTACTAAAGTATTTAAAGTATTATTAACTTAGCTATAATATAAGGTTAAAGGTATACCCCTTATATTATAAGTATTTATTATAAGCTTCTACCTAAACTTTTATAATTATATATATAATAATATATATATCTACTCGCTCTATAACCTACTTATTATCCCTATTAGGATCTAAGACTATAGCTATGATAATAATATATATAGAAATATATATAAAAACCTATATAGTATTTTCTCTAGTAGCTATAATATCTCCTTTAGCAGCTAAGCTAATAACTCTTACTCTAATAAGTATAATAATAGCGCCTATATTATAGGTTAATAACCCCTATGTTATATTCTAATAATATAAAGAAGTATAAAAGGCTTAGTATGCTATATTACCTCGGGGAGCTAGTAAGACTAATTAGTAATATAGGAAGGCTATAAAGCTACCTATATATTACTTTAATATAAAGTATAATTAGTGCTATAATTATAAGCAAATAGGGAGGCATTATAAAGAGGGAAATAATATTAGGGATTAGACTAAGGAGGAAATAATAAGTTATCTTAATTAGGATAAAGCTAAGGCTAAGCGGGTTAAATATAATATAGAGAAAGAGATAATAAGGTAGCCCTTTATTTAGTAGCAAGGGATATAATATATCTAGGATACTACTAAAAGAGATTATATATTATAAGAGGATTATTATAGAGATAAGAGCTCCTTTTATTAATATTTAAAAAATAAATAAAAGGCATAATTAATATATATTACTTAAAAGAGAAAAAAAAAATTAATCCCTAAGTATATCTTTTATAATCTAATAGCTTATTTTAGTAAAGCTATAAGTAAGTTAAATTATTATATAAAATAGGCCTAATAGCCTTTAATTATCTAAGTAATAAAATAACTATCCCTAAAGAGATTATTACCTTCCTTACTAATACTACTAAATATACCTATTCCGATTAATATTAGCAATATAAATCCCTATATTTTCTAAGGCTATAAGGGTTAGCTAATAGGTAATTATCCTTATAGCTAGCGAGGGCTAAATTATACCTAGGATTATTATAGGCTAATTCTAATATACTTTATCTCTAGCCTAAAGGTTATATATGCTCTAATAGGGGTTAATATTAGGGTTAGCCCTTTATTACTATTACTAAAGCTACTAATTCTAATACGTAATATATTACTCTCCCTTAACCTAATATCCCTATGGGCATAATAGTATAGTAATAGGGGCACCTTAAGGAAGATATTAAGTATTCTAGGCTATTATAAGGGCTTAGGGATTCTAGGCATATAGAGTATTAGATATAATAGGGTTATTTAGTAATATATATTAAACTTACTAATAGTATAGATATAAAGGCTAGGCTCTTAGATAAGGATCATTAGGGCGCTACTCTTATTACTAATTGCTAGTAATAATATGCAAAGTAGCTAGGATATCTATATTTATTAGATATATTACCCCGGCTAGTATTAATATATTATTAATAAAGATAGGGAAGTCCTATAGGTTTTAATATTAGTTTTAATTCTAGTTATATATCTCTATAGTATTATTTAATAAAGGAATAAAGCTTCCTTTAAGGGAGAGAGGCTTACTTTATATATTAGATATATTAAAGTAATTTACTTAAGAGCTATATTATTAAGTAATACAAGGGAAGGTATTATAACCTTCTTCATAGCTTAAGGCAGATTAGTATATTACTAATTAATGATATATTATCTTCTAAATAGCTATATATATAGTAGGTCTCTTAATCTCTTTAATTATACTAATAGATATTATTTTAATAGATGGGGGAGAGATATCTCTTGCTCACATATATACATAAAGTCGGGCTTATATAATAGCTTCTATTTGCACCGCCGGCGGTGCACGTAGGGGCTGCCTTGGATTGGAACCTGCACAAAAGCTCAGAAGGTGGTCACGTGCCTTCCATGGCCGGTCGGGTGATCTCCGGCTCTACGACGGATTAGGCTTAATTAGGAAGGCTATGTTGCGGCCTAAAAGGGAAAGAGGGAATTATCATCAAGAACAACAACAGAAGGAATACACACAAATTGAGGCGATCCACACGGATAGCCCTGTTTTGCGACAATTAAGAGTCTCAGAGGGGCGCGTTGCGCACCTATAACTGCCGAAAAGGGCTAGCTTGCCACCCTGAAGAAGCCGAGGCTTCGATCCCCGGGAACGTGATTTGGAAAAGAGAAGTACCAACGTAGCCCCTGGATGGCCGACGCTGAAGGGGCGTGTTGAATTGGCAATAGGCTACGGAGTATAATAAGGGAAGCACCACTAACTAAAGTGGCGCGCTACGCTTTTTGGCTCAGTGGTGACTTTCCGACATATATATTCCTCTAAATGTGAGCCCCTACTAGGGCCTAATATACCTAATTAAGTATTAGCTATCTATCTATATAAGTTGCACTGTGGCCTCGTCACGTTCCCTGCCGCGACCTATTTTCCCCGCGGTTCGCCTGTGTTTTGTTGCCTCGTTTTGGGTTGCAGCTGTGATTGCCTTGCTCCGCCACCACCATGTCTTGGCAAAGTGGTACATCACCTGGGCCATGCCCTTCTGACCTGTTCGTCCTGCGTCCAAACATTTCATTCTTGTCTCGCTTCAGCAGCCGGCACCATGGATTATCCCCACATACCGGATGTCTTCGCGGCTAGGCAACTCGTCGAGGAAATCTGGAGGGAGAATACAGTGAATGGCACGATCACGAAACACAATTCGCCTGTGGGACGTGTCATAGAAAAAGCACTCACAGTGTTGGCTTTCCTCCCCACCTGATTGCGCTCCATGCTCTGGATGCCTTGCTAACAGGCATGCAGCTTGTCTCGTCAGCTCTACGACAAGGAGACGCACTTCCTACTCGAGCTGATTCAGAACGCCGAAGACAACATCTATCATGGCGTGACTCCCAGCCTCAGCTTTACCTACAAGCGAGGCAGTCTGCGCGTTGACTGTAACGAGACTGGCTTCACTGAGAGCAACGTTAGAGCAATTTGCAAGATTGGCGAGAGTACCAAGGCTGGCCTTGGCCGGTCTGCCCGATACGTCGGCGAGAAAGGCATCGGCTTTAAATCCGTCTTCAAGATTGCGAGCGAGGTTTACATCTCCTCGCGCAGTTTCTCTTTCAAGTTTGATCAAGCGCAAGCCGTTGGTCTCATTGCCCCCATTTGGTCTCCATTTCCCGAGCCCATCCGGCCGGGATATACATCATTTTATCTCAAGCTTTCTGAGGACTGCGACGAAGACCGGATTGCCCATGACATTCAACATCTCGACCCCACCATGCTTTTGTTTCTCAGGCGCTTGAGGGAGATCAATCTCAACATTATGCTTGCCGACGGTCAAATGTGGACACGGACCCTGCGGCGAAAAGATATATTATCCCGGGGCGGTCTCATCACCCAACTGCATAGAGGACTCACCATTTCCGACTACATTGTCGTGAAGCATCTCGTTTCTGATCTCCCTGAAGATAAGGATCGAGCTGGGGTTCGGGAATCTGAGATATCACTCGCACTTCCTCCTCTATATGAGACATTTGAAGATCATACCTACGCAGTTTACGCCTTCCTCCCAATTCGCGACTACGGTTTCAAGGTACATCATTTCGTGCCCGCACTCTTGTGTAAAGTCATGCTAACTTGGGGGCAGTTCCTACTTCAAGCTGACTTCCTCCTCACTGCCAACCGAGAAGACGTTCTGGACAACCCATGGAATCGTGCTCTTCGTGAAGCCTGTGCCGATGCATTCGTTCAGGCCATCCACCATTTGAACTCTGGACCTAGACGCTACGCCTGGACCCGTTACATTCCAGGGCAGCACATACTCGGATTTTTTGAGCCACTCAGAGACATGATCCTCGACAAACTTTCGCAAGAGCCAATACTGGAGGCATGTTCTGGTAGGATGGTTGCCCCAGCAATGCTCACCTACGTCCCCTCCCGCTTCATCGATAATGTTGGGTCCCCTCTGACGCTATCGCCAAACACCAATGACTCGTACCTGTCTGACTCGTATCTTGGACTTCCAAGTACTTTATTGTCCCGCTTAGGCACTCGGACACTTGATGGCGAGGGCTTCCTTCAGCATCTGAGCTCGATCATCTCGAACAACCCTCAACTTTTCCGCCAGAAATCCAGGGCATGGCATGAGAAACTAGCCAACGTCTTGCTGAGTCTATACAAAGAAGAAGGGCATTCTGATCTCATCCAAGGCTTGGAGATTATTCCTTTGTCTAGCAACGAATGGGTATCGGCGGACACGGGGCCAATCCATTTCAGCCAAGAAACCAAGCACCTTAAAATCCCAGAAACCGTTCCAATACGCACTGTCAGTGCATCCATCGAACACGATCCCTCAAGAATCAATCTACTTCTTCATCTCGGCGTGAAGCCACGACTGGACGTTGCCGATGTATGCTTTCTCATCATGAAACTGCATCGCCAAGCCTCATTCAAGCCAGGCAGCCTGACACCTGCGCAGCTTGCAGAGCATATTGTCTTTATGTTCAGAGCGTCGTTTCATCCATCACCGGGAATCGACTTGTGGTTCGCCACCGCAGACAATCAACGTGTCAAGGGATCGTCATTATACATGCGTGCCAAATGCAAACCTGGGTCCTTCGAAGACCGGATTCGAAACCATGTCGAGACAAATTATCCGCTCCTCCACGACGCATATGTCGACGCCTTTCAGTTAGACAGGCTACAAGAAGTTACCTGGACCCGATGGGCTCTGCGATGTTTCAATATCCAGCTATCAACCTTTCCTAGGATCTGCACGGGGGCTGCCAAGCGTGGTCGAGCTGGCACTCTCCACCTTTCCGACGAATTCAGATCTCTCTTCAAAACCTGTAGTTCGTCTGACGTTCTCGAACTGCTCAGGTTGCGATGGCGAGATTACTCACAAGTCATCGAGGAGGTGTATACAATCAATGGCAAGGACCTGGGAAATCCCGTGAGAGATGAGATTGTGGCAATGAGCGTCAGATGCTACACAAACAGAGGATCCAAGGACGCCTGCTTTCGACGACTGGGGGACACCTTTCTTCCATCATTAGACAAGACTGTTGATCAGGGGTCTTGTATACCGCTGCTGGATGTTTCTGGCCCCCTGAAACAGTGGGAATTTCTTAAGATATTCCAAGTCGCAGTGCACCGAGACATCGAGTATTACTTTCGGTGCCTGCTGGCTTTGAAGAGCTCGGCCATAGAGCCTTCGAAGGCAACAGTTGTGCACATTTACGAGCGAATTCAAGGCGACTACATGGACAACAAAAAAGTGATCTGGTAAGAAAGGCACTGTTTGAGCGAATGATGACTTGGCTGACATTAGACGCAGCAAATGCTTCATGCAACAGCCCCTAATATACACTTCTCTCTGTTCGTCTGGGAGTGATCCCAAGATGCGCTGGATCAGCGGCAAAGAATGCCTGGAAAAGAACTTGGACATTGTCATCGAATATGAGAGCAGTGCTACCTTGTTTCGCAATATCCTCGGTGCTGGAACAAACGCCGTTGAACGTCGGGTTCAGAGCCTCCGCGCCATCACAGAGGAAAGCAGTCTGAGCGACATTCTGACATCCTTCGTCGAGATGGACCGAGTTATCCAGGCTCAGGGTTCTCAAAAGTTCAAAGATGCCGTTGAGAAGTTGAACAAGGGGTTGCAAATATTTCCCATTTTGAAAGAGAAGAGCGACAACGAGTATGACGCACTCGCACCTCTCAACCCAGCTTTTCCACCCTGGTTCATTGCCGATCGTCAGCACCTGCGCGATAGCTTTTCTGGATGCGTCGATATCCTTGCCGTATCCCCCCGCGATATTCCTTCCATTGAGGAATTGCTGAAGGTCTTGGATGTTCAGTCGCGGGTCCTCTCCAGAATCGTCAAGATCGAATCCAGGCCGTTGGGCAAGCCGAAACTACACGCACCGTACACGTCGTCTTTGCGGCGTAAAGCCGCGTTTATTACTGCGTAAGATATTAAAACCTCTGCTTTATAAATAGCCCCGATCTATTCCAATTGGCCTCTTGTGCTGATCGATGTGCCGGTGAATAGGTTGATACCGAAACAGCGACAAGGCCGATCTGATCTTGTCGGGGAGTTTTTCCGCGTTGAAGTCAACATTGCCGCTAAAATTGTGCAGAAATACACATTCAACTACGGGGGTCGCTCGTTCTCGGGTGCTGACGGTCCAGGTGAGGTTTCCCTCTCGGAGCGGAACGGCAGGTTACAGGTGTTCATGACAAGGGAGAACATTTCGGCGACTATACCTCCTCCCGAGCTAGGAAACAAGATAAGTGATCGGTACGGCATCGTCAATCCAGCTCACCGCAACTTGGTTCACTTCACCCTGGGCGAGGACAACCCACAACGATTATCGAGCACTTTCACAAGGGAAGGGATCCATGTCCTTGACTCCCCTCCAGGAGGTATAAATGGTCTTGAGTTCGACATGACTACTGTCTGCTAATCACACTTATTCAGATTCGGATGAGTTTTCTGCACTCTACCGCGACGAATTCCTAGATGTGAGGGCAACTGACGGGGAGGATGAGGCGGAAGACGACTCCAAAGACAAGTTCGAGTCGAAATTCAAACATATTCCAGAGAAGTTTTCAGACGAAATTGACGAACATGATCGACGACTCCCGCTACAGTATTTCAAATGGTCGGAAAGAATTTTGTTTCGCAACACCTCTTCTGATCCGGGCACAGATTACCGAACGGTGCTCCGGACGGAACCAGCTCATGGCCAATACGCAGCAGAGGTCCTGGTGAGTGCCGATTAAGTATGGAGCCATGTACTCGTTACAGTTTGATCTAACAATACGGGGGGAACACCTAGACATCAAGGTTTCTACAGCACGAATTGGGCAATTTATACAAGCCAGACGACCATTGGACCAGCCCTCAGCGCTACAAAGCTGGCTACCGCAGATTCCCTCACTCAGTTGCGTCCTATGCCACGTTCACCATCGCCGACCGTGAGGCGAGCCGTAAGTTCTCAGATGTTCTAGCTCAGCGCGGTTTCAAGGAAGCAAGCGACTGGGCCTGGGCAGCTAGTGATCCAACGTATCATCTTGACATGGCCGTTTCATCAGGGGGGCCAAAATCAGACTTTTCCTGGACAAGCCAACAGTTTGAGAGAGTGAGTGCTGTTGATGACGTCAGAGAGGTATACTGACGACTTGGCTACCACTCACAGATGCGCGCTTTTCGGGCAGATAGGCAACAAAAGGCTAGTTGGAAACTCAAGGATATTCACGTCCTAGTTCGCGTCTCAAACGTATTCAACAGTCCTACTCTTGATCTGTTTGTCGACTCGTGGCGCCTGTTCTCCTCAGAGAGGTTTGCTCTACACGGCAACTGGACTTTTGCGGCTACTATCCTCGATACAAGCCCGGATGGCGATTTCGATTCATCATGCCCCGATAATCAGCAGCCTCCAATCCAGTCGTCACTATCACCATTGCCATCACTTGCGACTTCTCAAAGCTTGGACCAGTACGGAGACTCATCAAGACAATCATTCTGGACCAGTTCCTGCAACACACCTCTTAATCCGATGGGCAGCGAGGGTCCCTATATGCCTCCACATTCAAGTTTTCGCCCGCAGTTGCCACATCAACCGATACCAGTCTACGACTGGCCGCCGCAACAGGCTTGGAAGGGGCAAGGCCATCCATTTTCGAAGCAGGAAAACGGCCAGTGGTTAGATCCATGGCAAGCCAGCATCTCTCATCAGCAAATGCCGATGGTCCATCCTGCACATCCGACACTGCCCGGGCCTCAGTATCAACCCCAGCACCACCACTTTCTAGGAGTTCCAGGACAATCCAGTTTTGGAGGAAACCATGGCGGATCGACCAATGACTCCCACCCGTGGTCAGCATCCGGTCACAGGTCCCCAGGCGCGGCCAGCCACATTCCCCCGTGTATTGACAGTTGTCCACCCACGATGTCTCAACAATCACCGAATTCTACTCTCAATCCATCCATTGTCCCTCTCTCTGTTGGTTTCCCGAGCAGTGACGCCGGTGCCGGTCCCGAAATTTCGTACAAACCGCTAAACAAGGGCGACATCAGACTCCTCATGCTCCACCCAGGTCAGGAAGACTCCCAACTACGAGCTGTTGTTTACCGCTGCCCACTTCTTATCGCAAACAGCTTTCAAGCAATTTCGTATACATGGGGCAGCAGTGAATTGTCGCATTCACTATGGACTCCTGAGGGTACCATCAAACTGAGCGCCTCTCTTCACGCTACACTGCGCTGCCTTAGACACGAGAAGCAGCCAGTACTTCTCTGGGCTGATGGCGTTTGTATCAACCAGAGCAATGAAACTGAGAAGTCTGAGCAGATTCGGCTACTGCCACAAGTCTTTCAACGTGCGACATGCGTCTTGGTATGCCTTGGAAGCGATAGCAAAGGCGATAGCGCCATGGAAGCGCTGATGCAGATCCGCGTCCATGACACTCTAGCCACGCTAGGCGAGGAATGGCCCAAGGATCTTGCAAAGATACCTAAGGCCTGGGGGAAGGCAAGCATACCACCACCGGATGATCCAATCTGGATCGACATCGGTGTCCTTTTCGAGAGACCTTGGTTCGAGAGAGCATGGATCATCCAGGAACTACTTGTCGCTACCAGTGTTAGGGTTATCTGCGGGAAGTGGATGATAGACTGGAACGACCTCCTTGCCGTGATCAAAATCATCACACGCGAGTCCCGGGCCTCCCCCAAACAGGCCCTTGGCAAGGCTCAAGGCAAATTCATCCGGTTCTCAACTCTGGCGATGCTTCGCGAGCGCGAAGCCAAGCACGAGCGCCGTCCGCTACTTGATCTTCTCGAGGAGTTCCGAGACTCCAAGTCGTCCATCGACCACGACCGCTTCTTTTGTCTTCTCGGTTTGGCAATAGACGGCAACAACAAGGACTTTGTTGTTGACTACCGTCTCAGCATTGATGTCATCGTCCGTAAATACGCTTGGGCCTTTATCGAGCAAGGGAAAGTCTTGGAGCTTCTCCACCGAGCGGGAATTGATTCACGCAAGACGGACTCTTTCCCATCCTGGATTCCGGATTGGACGCTTACAAAACCGAGCAGTCTGCGCACACTGGAGGCATGGGGCATGCCTTGTGCGTCGTCGAGACGTTCCAAACCTCGCCTTGATGCAAGATCGATGAGCGATTTGGAACTACGGCTGTACGGCATCAGGGTCGACGAAATAGAGATAATCAGCAAGACTTCAAATGTCGTGGATGAGCTGGGTTTGTACATGGATGAGATCGACAGGATGATTGACTCTTCATCTTCCCATCTCGAGGGAGACCTCAAATGGGAAGTTCCCATCGCCGGGGCATGGCGCTGCAGACATGATGGCCACTCTATGAAGGAGTCGTACTCGGCATTGCGAAAGCACCTGATCATGGACAGAGGCGATACCGAGGCAGGCAACGCAGGAACCAAGACACAAGAATTGTCTGGCAATGGCCCGCGCCACGTCGACGATCCCAGGGGATCTCTTTGGGAGAAGAGTCAAGACTACTATCTCGCCCTCCAAGGGAACTTGACTGGTTGGAAGTTTGTGGTCACCAAACGACACGACGTCGGCATTGCTCCACCTACAGCCCGAAAAGGGGATATCGTGTTTGTCATCGACGGCGGCGTGGTGCCATTTCTGCTTAGGAAAGAGGAAGCCTTTGGGGGCTCCTTTTCCCTTATGGGAGAGTGCTACATTCACAGCTTGATGCATGGTGAAGCAGAAACGCTCCGTGCAACATCAGAGCAAGTAATTTCTCTGCGATGAGGCCAACCAAACGGAAACGACGTTGTCTGAGAGTGGCTTAACGAACATTTCTGGGAAATGTAGTTTAAGAACTACTTAGATGTAATATCACGCAAGACCAAGGAACAGTGTGAAGGACTCGGCGTTTAAATATTAATATAATAACAATTTATAGGTTGCGATGTTTTTGGCATTGGTCTTTGATGCTGGCATGAGTTAAAAACTATATTCTTTGCTATTTTATTAGAAGTGGCAGTAAGTTTACTATATTTATATTATTTTTCTTACTTTTACTAAAAGTAAAATAATTTTTTTATCTTACTAAGTAAAACCTGCTTATATTTAGTATAGTTAGGCCTAGAATTATACTTCTTTTAAGTTTTCCTTTTTTTTTAAACCTAGGAGTAAATATTTATATACCTTTCTTACTCCTAAACTCTTAAAATCCCCCCTTTAAACCTAGGGGTAAATATTTATATTTATTTATTACTTTTTAAAACTCTTGAAATATTAATTATCTTACCCCTAGGTTTAATTATTTATACTTACTTATTTTAAATTCTTATTTATTAACTTTTATTATATTATTTAAATACTTTATTTATATATTTATTAATATTTAATTTATTATAATTTAATAGTTTTTTTATAATTTATTATATTAATTAAGATATATATATATATATATAATAAATATAATAATTAACTAAGTAAAATAAAAATATTACAATATTATATCCTTAATTGTCTTATAAGGATATAGGGCAGTTATTAAAGCTACTAACTAATCGGGATAACCCTGGCTAGATATTATATATAGGGACCTCCTAAGAGGTCTATAGTTAAGCCTCTATAGAAGGCTTAGTAAGTTAAAGTCTTATATATATAAAAAACTTATCTTTAATTTATAATTTTACCTTAATCTAGTTATTAAGGCTTATTTTCTTATAATTCTTTAATTTCTTTATAATAAATAATTAATATAAAATTAAGATAAAAGGGTTAAAAAACTATATTATTTCTTAGGATATTTATTTATTTTATAAGCTATTATAAAGGATAGGCTAAGAAATACCTTATTAAATTTTCTTAATTTAAAAAACCTTAAAGGATTAATCTAAGAGATTAAAAGATATTATAATTTATTATTACTTATAAGCTAATCTTATAATAATTTATTTTTAATAGATAAAGTAAATATTATAAACCTTCTTAATATAAGTTAATAATAAATCTTAGAATTATTATAATTAATAAGATTTTATATTAAGAGAAATATTTTATTAATAAAAAAATAAAAAGTAATCTTAATAACTTTTTTTTTAATTTTATTTTTAACCTTAATTTTATTAAATAAGTTAAGAAAGAGCTATAAATATAAGAAATAAAAAAAAAATAATAAAAAAAATAAAAAAACTTTTTTTTAAAAATTTTAAAATATCTTATAGATTAATTAGCTAATAATTAGCTAAGAGACTATAAAAAGCTACCTAGGTATAATTATAAGTTATTAGCTAAAGAGGCTATTATTATTAATATTAATAATTAGCTTAAGGTAATTAATATACATAATTAATTATATATAAAAATAATATTAAAATAATAAATTAAATAAATAATAAATAAATTTATTTATTTATTATAAACTAATTAATATAATTATACCTTAGGCTTAGTAAAAAAAACCTATATTAAAAGAGTTTAAGGTATTTAAATAAAAATAATATATTAATTTAAAGCTTTAAGAAAAATAAAAAAGAGATTAATTTATAATTATAAGCTAAAAGCCTAATAAGGTATTAATATAATATTTTACTTATTAATATATATTTTATAAGAGCTTATTAAAAAAATAAAAAAAAATAATAAAGCTATAAGTTATTATTTTTTATATAATTTATATAATAAAATAAAAAAAAAGCTTAAAAAATACTTTTTATAAAGGGCTTATTATATTATATAAGAAGCTAAATGCCTTTAGATTTAAACTATTAATTAAAATAGCTGTCTTAAAAAGAAATAACTCTAAGACAATATTAAATAATTAGGTAAGAGGTATTATTTTCTTAGTAGCTTAAGCTAAAGAAATAGCTTTAAGGGAAGCTTTAAAAAAGATCTTTTTAATAAATATTTCTTATACTTTATATTAAAATAAAGCTATTATAATATAAGTAATTTAAATATATTTACATTATTACTATATTAAGAAAAAAAAGGAAATAAGCTATTATTAAAATATATTAAGTATAGGTATCTAGGCTATAAGGCTTAAATATATTATATAGAAATATATATTAATAATAATAATCTTTTTATAAATTAAATCTCTCTTAGAAATAAAAATAAGTTATTAATAAAAGTTAATAAAATTAAAGCCTAAGAGCTTAATTTATTAAAAAATTAAAAAAAATAAAAATAAAACTTAAACTTTTATATTTATTTATAAGGAAATAAATATTAATTAAAAAAGTAATTATATTTTTTATATTAGTTCTCTAAGGTATAACTAAAAAAGAAATTAGAGTCTTTATAGATATTAATATAAAAATTAATATTATTAATATAAAGCTTATATAAAAGCTTAGCCTTAAGCTAATAAGAGACTATATAGCCCTAGGGCTTAAGTCCTTTAAAAAGAAATATACCTAAGAAATATTTATTAATTAATTTTCTTTTTTTTAATTTATATAATAAATTATAAAAAATATAATAAATATTAATTAGATTAAAGCTTAAAGATAATTTATATAATATTATCTTATTATAATTATTAATAAAATAAAAAAAATATATTAATTAATTATATTATTAATAAATAATATTATAATATAATTATTATTATTAATTTAATATTTTTTATTTAAGAGATTATTAAGAATATAAAAAAAATATATATATTAAATATAATAATATTTTTTATATTAAAAGAAGTTATTTAATAAATATTTAAGGATAAAATAAATATACTCATAGAAATACCTAAGGAATTCTTTTTAAAACTTAAAGAATTAAGTGTTTTTTTTAATAAATAAGTAATAAAAAATATATTAATACTTATAGAGGCTATATATAAGATTAACCTAATTAAAGGTAAAAAGCCCTTAGATAGTTTATTATATCTTATAAATAAAATATAATACTAAGCCTTTTTAAAATATATTATAAAAGACTAGGAAAATAAATATATATAATATTTTATAAATAAAATTAAAGCTTTAATAATTTTTATCTTTAAGAAAAATAAAAATCTAAGGCTTTATATAGATTATAAAGAGCTAAATAAAGTAATAATTAAGAAGTATTATATCTTTTTATTTATTAATAATTTATTAAATAGGCTTTATAAAGCTAAATATATATCTAAGATTAATATTTATAATACTTATTATAAGATTAAAGTTAATAAAAAAATTACTAAAAGATTACTTTTTATATAAAATATAATTACTTTAAGTATATTATTATATTATTTAAATTAATAAATATATTAATTATCTTCTAGGTATATATTTATTAATTATTTATTAATTTACTTAATATATATTATATTTTAGATATAAATAATATTTATATATATTCTTAGATTAAAAAAAAATATATTTATTATTTATAAAAGATTTTATAATAACTTATTAAAATATAACTTTATAAAAGATTATTTAAATATAATTTTTATTAATAAAATATTAAATTCTTTAGATATATTATTAGATAAAAAAATATTTAAATAAAACCTTTATATATTAAATTAACTAAAAAAATTAATATTAATTTCTTTTAAAGATATATAAGTCTTTTTAGGATTTTATAATTTTTATTAAAAATTTATTATATATTATATAATAATAATAAGCCTTTTAATAAATTAATTAAAAAATAATAAAAATAAAAATAAAATTAAAGACTTTAATTAATTTATATAAATTAATAAAGCCTTTAAAAGCCTAAAATATATATTTTATTTTATAATTATTTTTTATTATTAAAACCTATTAAGATTAATTAAAATTAAAATAAATATATTAATTAAAATAATTTTAAATATCTTTATTTAATTAATAAATTCTTAATAATAATTTATTACTTATTAATTATAAAAGCTTTAAGATATAAAGTAATATTAGGCTATAAGGTAATAAGAATTATTAGCTATAATTAATAGCCTTAAATATTAGAATTATTACTTATAAGGCCTCTTAGAGAAAATTTTAATTCTTATTAATTATTAAGCCCTTATATATAACGATTATATATATTCCTAAGGGATAAACTAGTTATACTATATTTATATTAATATATAGATTAATCGCGCTATGCTTAAATAATAATATATTATATTTAGTAATATACTTAAAGGTATTAAGTATAACTAAGTTATATTAATAGCTAAAGTAGCTATTATATAAGAAAGTATAATAAATATATTTTATATACTTAGGCTTCTTTAAGTAAGGCTAATTATAAAAAGGCATAATATTATTCTAAGAGTAATATAATTTAGGAATAATATTAATTCTTAGTAATATTAATTTTCTTATAATTAATAATTAAAGGCTTAGGGTTTATAGAGAATATATAATATAACCGCGAGGGATATAATATAATATCTCCCTTTTATTAAGTCTTATTTTTAAGACTTATATATTTTTATCTTCTTAGTTTTATTTCTAATATATTTAAACTTAGACCTTTTATTATTATATTATATAATATTTAATTATATTTCTAAATAGTTTTTTATAAAAATAAAGAAATTAATATATTTACCTTTTTTATTAAGTTTATTAATAAGGAGGCTAATATATCTTATATTTATTACTTTTATTTAAGTAAAAAGTGCCTAATATTTATAGATTTTACTTATTATAATAAGTATATTTATAATAAGAAATCTTATAATAATACTTATATAATATTATCCTATAAGTTATAATCCTTTTTATTTTTTTTATTATTATTTTATTTCTAATATTATCTTATAGTTATTAGTTTAATAAGGTAAGAAAGGAAATTAAAAATAAATAAAGATAAGGCTAGTAATAACTTATTAAAGCTTTATAAAGAAATAGCAATGCTATAGTCTTACTTAGTGGCTACTATAGGCTATTTATTACGTATTTATAAGATCTAGGCCTAGGTAAAAAAGAAGTATTTAAAGGCTATTTATTAGGGCCTTTCAGAGGTAAAGTAATAAGATAATATCTTATTTATATTAGATACTTATAAAAATATTATTATTTATAATCTCTAGGTTAATTATATCTTTAATAATATTAATTAGGTATCCCTTAGTCTAGGTAATAATTTTTTTAGTATTTTATTTTTATTTAATCTTAGTATTATTAATAAAAATTCTTTAAAAGGTATTATATATTAATAAGGTATTTTAGTAATCTTTATATATTTTTAATATCTAAGTAATCTTTTTATTTAATAAAATATAATATTTTATTATTAATTTTATTTATATTAAAAATAGCTTTTATAATATATTTTTTTAGTTTATTAATTTTAGTTTTTAATTTATTCTTAGTTTTAATTTAAATAATATTTTTTATTAATTTAAGTAATAAAATATAAAAAATTAAATAAAACTTAACCTTAGGTAATAGGTTTAATTTATAATTATATTTTAAGAGTTTTTATTTAATTTTATATAATTTAATATATTTATAATTAAGTTTTTTATTTTAGTATTTTATTTTAATATTTTTTATTATAAAGTAAATTATATTTCTCTCTAAGAAAATTAATCTTTTAATTTTTTTTTATTAATATAATTTATTATTTTATTTTTAATAAATTTAAATTTTATTTTTATTTCTTTATAAAGGTTTTTAAGTTAATTATTAATAAAAATTATTTTAAGATTAATAATATTAATTTACTTAAAATAAATTTTTTAATTATATTAAAGGCTTTTTTTATTTTATTTTTAAATATAAATAATTTACTTTTTTTATAAAATTAATTAATAATATAATAACTTTTTTTAAATTCTTTTAAAAACTTATAATAATAATTAATAAATCTAAAAAAAAAATTATATTTTTTTAATATTTATTAGTTTTTTTTTATTTTTTTATTATTAATATTTTTTTAAGGTTTATATATATTTTATTATAAAAAATAATATATCTAAGAAGTTTTACTTTTAAGATATAAAATATAATTTTCTTAGGTTTTATTAATAACTTAATATCTTATAATATTTAGAATACCTTATAGATATATTTTATATATTTCTTTTTAATTTAAAAAAAATAAAAATATTATTTAAGTAATATATATTATTATAATTATTAAAAAACTTAAATAAAAAAAAATATTATTATTATTAATAATAAATAAATTAATTAATTTTAAAAAAGCTATTATAAAAGGCTTTATTTATAAGAAATATATTATAAGATATTATAAAAATAAATAATATTAAATACTTATTATAATTTATTATATAGATTATTAATAAAATAATTTTATATAATATTATTATATTTTATATTCTTAATATTAAACCAAGGTATTATAAAAATATAATAAAATTTATAAATAATAAAAAATAAATTAATATAATAAGCTATTATATAATAATTAAAATATTAAAATAAATAATAATAATATTAATTAAACTAAGTTTAAATATAATATTAAGAAATTATAAAAAGAATTATATAAAGAATACTTTTAATAATAAAAATACTAAAAAAATAATAAAAAGTTATACTTAAAAGAAAATTACCCTTAATTATATAATAAAAATAATAACTAATATTAAAATATCTTATAAGAAAGGTATATTTAAATAATATAAAAATATATAGATATTATATATAAATAAGAAATTTATATCTAAGCTTATTATAAAGAATTAATTAAAAACCTATACTATTAAGAAATATTATTTAACCTATAAGATAATATATAAATATATTTAATATATAAAAAATATCTAAATATCTTATAAATATTTTATTAATATTATTAATATAAAAAATATTAAGAAAGAAAATAAAAATAAGATTATTTTCTTATTACTTTATTAGCTTAACTTAATAATAAGCCTTATATATAATATAAAATAAAAAACTATTAAGTATTTTATTAATATAATATTATTAATATTATATATATATAATATTATAGAAACTTATATTAAGTTATTTAAAAGTATAAATAAAGTATTTATTAAGTTAAAAATTAATAAAAATAAATTAATTAAAAAAAATAAAAAAAATATAAAAACTAAGAATTAATAACTTAATTAAATAATAAAAAAAACTAAAATAAAAATAAAAATAAAAATATTAAGATTAATTATATAACTAAGATAATATATATAATTATAAAATATATAATAATAATAAATATAAATATAATTATATTAATTATATATTATTAAATAATTAAAGAACTTATTTATAAAAAGGCTATAAATAAAAAAATAACTTATAATATTATAAAAGTCCTTATATATTATAAAAAGAAATATTAATTTAATATAATTTAAAATATTAATATAAGTTAAAAGAAAATAGCTATATATTTTATTAAATAAAAAAAATGTTTTTAACTTAAAGATAATAAATAAGCTTAAATTAATATAAATATATAAAATAAAACCTTATATAATAATTAACCTTAAAGGGAAATAATTTAATTATAATAATAAAATTATTAATAATAAAATTAATTACTTTAAAGTTTTTATTAAAGAAAAAATTAAAAAATCTTATTTAATATTATATTTATAAAGAATTATAATATAATATTTATATATTTATAATTATATTAATTTAATTTATATTTTAATTAAAAAATTAACTAAGTATTTTTTTTTAATAATAAGATATTTTTTATATTAAATAATAACTTAGAAAATAATATAAGATTTTAAATTTTTATTAAAAATATTAAAAAAATTAAAGAAAAATAAAAATAAAATATCTTTTTATTTAAAAAAAAAAATAAATATTATAATAAGTAAAAATAATAATAAGAAAAAATAATTATATATATTATATAATAATTTTATTAATTATAAAAAAACCCTAAATAAATTAAAAAAAAATATTAAAAAAATAATTTAAAAATAATTTATTATAATATTATATTTATAAAAAACTTTTTATAAAAAAAATTAAAATAAATTTATATAAATATATATATTATAACTTAGAAATTAAATTTATTAATAAAAAATAACTTAATTTTAATATATTTTATTTATCTAATATAATATAATTATATAAATTAAAAAAATATATTAAAAATATATTATGAGAAAGATATATTAAGAAAAATAAATTATTTATTAAATATTTTATTATATTTATTTTAAAAAAAAAATAAAAAGTATTATTTTTAAATTAATTTTAAAATATTTAATATTATTATAATCTAAGATTATATATTATTATTTTTTATTAATAAATTAAAAAAATAATTTTTTAATATATAATATTTTATTATATTTAATCTTAAAAAAACTTATAACTTTTTTTAAATTAAAAAAAAATATAAATAAAAAATTATTTTTTATATTAAATATAAATTATTTAAATACCTTATTATATTTTTTAAACTTATTACTATATTTATTATATTTTATTAAATAATTAATAATATATTATTAGAGTATTTAAATATATTTATTATATATTATTTAAATAATATTTTTATTTTCTTTAAAATAAATAAAAAAATATATAAAATATATTTATAAGGTATTATAAATATTATAAAATATTAAGTTACTAATAAAACCTAAGAAAATTAAATTTTATACCTTAGAAATAAAATTTCTTAAATATATTATTTCTTATAATAAGATATATATAAATCCTAAGAAAATATTAATAATTAAAAAATAAAAAAAACTAATAAATATTAAAAAAATATAATTCTTTTTTAGATTTATTAATTATTATTATAAATTCTTAAAGAAATTTAAGAAAATTATTATATTATTAATTAATTTTATAAAAAAAATAAATTATTTATATTTAAAAATAAAATAAAAAAAGCCTTTAATATAATTAAAAAATATATTTTAAATAAATTAATATTTAAAATATTTAATTTATTTTAATATATTATACTTAAAATAAATACCTTAGATTTATATTAAATAATTAACTTAAATAATAAAATAAAAAGGATTTTTATATTTTATTATATTTAATTTTTATAAATTATATAAAATAAAATTTAATTATTTTATTTATAATAAAGAATTTTTTATAATAATTAATACCTTTAAAGAATTTTATTATTATTTTTTTAGAAATAAATATTAAATTAAAATATATATAAATTATAAAAATATTATTTATTTTATAAAAACCTAAGAATTTAATAAATAATAATTATAATATATTAAATATTTCTTAGAATTTAATTATATTATTATTTATATTAAAAAGAAATAATAAGACTAATATTATTAATTAATAACTTAACTTAAATATTAAAAAATTTAAAATTAAAAAATAATTTTTATATAAAAATTAAGATATAATATTATAAACCTTATAAAAAAGTATTATAATTTAACTTTATATTACTTAAAATAGGAATTAAAGTATTTTAATTTATATCTTAGTAATTTTAAGAATAAAGGCTTTATACCTAAAGCTAAAGGTCTTAATAGGCTTAAATTAATAAGGTTTATTTATATAATTATTAATAGCTTTAATAATATATTAAAGCTAGCTCTATTTATAATAAATAGCTTATATTTTAATTAATTAAAAAGATTAAAATCTAATCCTTTTATATAGTAACTTTTATTCTTAATATTAATCTTATAATTATAATTCTTAATTACTTAAAGAGATTAAAATCTTAAAGGATTATACTTTTATTATCCTTATAAGAGGAAATTTAATTATAACTAATAATAACTACTATAACTAACTAATTAACTAATTAATAACTAATTAATTAATTAATAATATATTAAAGAAATTATAATAGCTTTCTATAGAGACTTTTAATTAAATAATTAAAATAATATAATTAATACTTATTAGTATACCTTTTAATATAATTAAAATAACCTTATTAAGAAGGTCTATAAGCTTTATAAGGGTATAAAAAGTATATATAATAAGATATAAATAATAATATTAAATAATAGCCTTAAAAATATTAAAATAAATATATAATATAATAAATAAATATTAACTAAACTTATAATCTTTAATTATAATATCTTTTTTTTACTTAGTTTTTTTTTATTTAATTATAATATTAATAAAATATTTAATTTTATTAAAAAAGAACTTTTTTTATTAAAGACTCTTAAAAAAAAGCTAAAAAAAGGGAAAAATCTTATTAATAAAAATATTAAATTCCTTAGGGACTTATAAGATAATAAGTATTATAAGGTATAAATTATAATACTTATAATAATTATAAAGACCTTTTATATTACTATATAAAAGAATTAAAGAAGTCTTATAGCTAGCTAGGATCTAGCTATATAGCTATAAGTATAATTATATTAAGAAATCAGGGTTATTAGTATTATAGGTTTTAGAGGGATTAATTCCTAGAGTTAGTATTAGAGTTTTATAAACCTAAAAAGAGTTAATATTAGGGCTTAGCGCTAGACTTAGTAATAAATAAAAATCTAGGTTTAATTACTTAAACTTATTTAATTAAATATATAATATATATATCTTAGCTTATATAAATATATAAATAATAATAATTTTAATAGTAATTTTAATAAT
>RZGL01000069.1:107366-120621 GCA_027886155.1 Fusarium paranaense
TATTTAATTAAATATATAATATATATATCTTAGCTTATATAAATATATAAATAATAATAATTTTAATAGTAATTTTAATAATAAATATTAAATTATATAAAATTAAATAAAAAATGTTAAAATATAATTATAAATTAGACTTATTACTTAAGGTTAAGCTTTATTTAATTTTTTATATTTTATTATTTAAATTAATAAAAAATATTATTTAAATTAAAATTAAATATAAATTAAAAAGTAAAATTAATAAATTAAAAGAATATATTATAAAAGCTATTTTTAATATAAATAAAATTAATAAAAAAATAATATATTTTATTAAATAAAAAAACTACTTAGACTTAGAAAATACCTAAAAACCCTTAAAATACTTTATTAATATATAATATTTCTTAAAAGATTTTTATTAATAATATTAAATATAAATATATTAAGATTAATAATATTTTAATTAATTAAATTAATAGCCCTAAGGGAATATACCTTTATAATAATAAATAATTCCTCTTAAAGCTTACTTAATTTATCTAAAGTATATAAGCTATATTTAAAAGCCTTATTACCCCGCGCCTTAAATAAGCTCTTTTACTTCTAAATATAAGTTAGCTTAGTTATTATGTCCTTAAGAGTAACCTTTACCTTGGGCTTTTTATCCTCTAGGCACTTATACTCTTAGATATTTTTTATTACTATAAAATATTAATTACCTATTATAAAAGATATTAATATATACTTATAGAAAGAAGCTACTTTAGTTTTATTATATATAATTTTTATATTAATATAATTAAAATAATAATTAAAATAATTAGAGATTACCTTATAAGATAAGCCTTAATAAAAATAATAAATATAAGGTATAATTTTAGAGCTAAAAGCCTTAATATAAATAAAAAGATTTAATATTTTAAAAAGTTTATAAAAAGAAATATACTTAAAAACTTAGTTTAATATTATATTAATAAAAAAAAAGAACTTTTATAAATTAAAGTTATTTACTAATAGTATTTAATTACTAAAATTAGTCTTAAGGATAAGATTAATAAAAAAAAAACCTTATATTATAGCTATAATATAAGCTAAGTAGGGAAGCCTAATAAAATAATTTAACTAAGTAGGGACTAAAGGGATTAAACTTTATTCTTATTAATCTTAGAGGCTAAATAATAAAAATATTAGTCTTACCTTAGACTAAACCTTATAATAATTAATTTAAGTAAATTATATTAATATATAAAATATACTTATTATATTTTCTTATATAATAATTACCTTAGCTATTAATATAACTTAGTTATACTTAATATCTTTAAGTATATTACTAGATATAATATATTATTATTTAAGCATAGTATAATTAATTTATTTACTAATATAAACTAAATATAATTAGTTTATCCCTTAGGAATATATATAATTATTATAATTAAATATAGAAGTATTTATAAAATATATTTAATATTAATTCTTATATTAAAAGGCATTAAGTATAATAGCTTAATTATATATAAAATTATATTTCTCTTATAAAGTTATTTTAATTTATTTTTAGGTATATTATAAGGTTAAATTATTTTTTAATAAACCTAGCTTTAGTATATTATTAAAGCTATTAATAATTATATAAATAAACCTTATTAATTTAAGCTTATTATAACCTCTAGCTTTAAGTATAAAGCTCTTATTATTAAAATTACTAAGATATAAATTAAGATATCTTAAATTTTATTTTAAGTAATATAAAGTTAAGTTATAATAATATTAATTATTTAAATATTTATAAGTAATTTTTAGTTTTTAAATTATATTAATTTTAGCTTTAAATACCTTTTTAACCTTATAATAATTATTTTACTTATAATTATATTTAGAAAAGAATTAATTTTATAAAGATTCTAAATATTTTTTAATTAAATATTATATTTTATAATTATATTTATTATAAGATTAAATTAATTATAAATAATAATTAGATTTTTATATTTAACCTTTTAATAATTATATTTATAAAATAAATATTTTAAGCTTTAAATACTACTTAATAAAATTTAAAGCTTAATATATATTAATTAAGAATATATTATAATTAATAAATAATTAATTAGTTATTTCTTTAATATTATATAACTAAGAGAGGAATTCTTATAAATCTAAGTTAAAAATAAAATAAATAAAAGTTTTTATTACTTTAAATTAAATATATAATATACTTTATTAAAGGTATTATATTAAGATTATATATCTTATTATTAGCATTATAGCTTTATTTAATTAATATTATATACTTTTATATATATTAAAGGCTTAATTCTTAGTTTTTTTTAAGGGTTTTAAATATAAGAAATAATATAGCTTTATTATTAAATTAAGATATAATAAGTTATTAAGAATTAATTAAATAAATAAAAATAATATAAGTTAAGAGATTTTTATTTTACTTAGTTAATTATTATATTTATTATATATATATATTATTTTGCTATTATTAAAATTATTATTAAAATTATTATTATTTATATATTTATATAAGCTAAGATATATATATTATGCATTTAATTAGATAGGTTTAATTAATTAAACCTATAGACCTCTATCTGCCTCTAAGTTTTAGTCTAGCACTAGGGCTTAGCGCTAACTCTTTTTAGGTTTAAACTCTAATACTAACTCTAAGAACTAATCCCTCTAAAACCTATAACGCCGATAACCCCTATTTCCTAATATTATGCCTATAGCTACATAGCTAGATCCTAGCTAGCCATAGTAAGACTTCTTTAATCCTCTTATTTAATAGTATAAAAGGTCTTTATAATAATTATAAGTATTATAACCTATGCCTTATGCTAGGTATTATCTTTTAAGTCCTCGAGGAATTTAGTATTTTTACTAATAAAATATTCCCCTTTTTATAGCTTTTTTTTAAGAGCCTTTAATAAAAAAAGCTTTTTTCTAAGAAAATTAAACTTTTTATTAATATTATAATTAAATAAAAAAAAGCTAAGTAAAAAAAAAATAATATAATTAAAGATTATAAATTTAATTAATAATAAATTATTATATTATATATTTATATTAATATTCTTAAGGCTTTTATTTAATATTATTATTTATAGCTTATTATAAATATTTTTTATATTCTTATAAAGCTTATAGACTTTTTTACTAAGGTTATTTTAATTATACTAGAGGGTATATTAATAAGTATTAATTATATTACTTTAATTATTTAATTAAAGGGTTTTATAAAAAGTAATTATTATAATCTCCTTAATATATTATTTATTAATTAATTAGTTAGTTATAATTAAATCTCTTTTTATAAAAATAATAAAAATATAATTCTTTAAGATTTTAATCTCTTTAAGTAATTAAGAATTATAATTAGAAAGTTAATATTAGAGGGGAAAGCTATTATATAAAGGGATTAGATTTTAACCTCTTTAGTTAATTAAGATATAAGCTATTTATTATAAATAGAGCTAGCTTTAATATATTATTAAAGCTATTAATAATTATATAAATAAACCTTATTAATTTAAGCCTATTAATATAACGATTATGTATTTCCTAAGGAATAAACTAGTCATACTAGGTTTATATTAGCAGAGAGTACTAGGCATAGCCTAAGTAATAGGGGGGTAAGTTATATCTAGTAATATACTTAAGGTATTAAGTATAACTAAGTTATATTAATAGCTAAGATAATTATTACTTAGGAAAATATAATAACTATATTTTATATACTTAGGGGGTTTATCTTAATTACTTATCCTTAAGGGGTTAATTAAAGTAATTATATAAGTAATTATAAGTAATTATAAAGTAATTACTATAATTACTTAGCTCCTAGGAGTGATCACGCT
The DNA here is from genome assembly GCA_027886155.1 of Fusarium paranaense. Classification (NCBI taxonomy): domain Eukaryota; kingdom Fungi; phylum Ascomycota; class Sordariomycetes; order Hypocreales; family Nectriaceae; genus Fusarium; species Fusarium paranaense. The sequence goes on from RZGL01000069.1 coordinate 111,227, forward strand.
TTGATTAGTAGGTAATAATAGGTCTTCTACTGGTCACGTAATAGGTGCCTTGTCAGGTCGTGATAATTAAGACCTCTAGCTTTATATATAGAGCTCTTATTATTAAAATTACTAAGATATAAATTAAGATATTTTAATTTATATTTTAAGTAATATAAAGTTAAGTTATAATATATTATTCTTTTCTTAACTAAATTAAGTAATTAATTAATTTATTATTATTTTTTAATATAATATATATATATATATTTATTATTTTTATATTTATATATTTATTTATTTATTTTTATATTACTTATTGTTATATATTTATTATTATTATAATCTTATATTACTTTATAGTACTTATTATTTTATATTATTTTAAAATATATAATATTTCTTTAATTATATTCTTAATTATAAAACTTAGCTTACCTTTAAATAATATTAATTAATATATAATAATTTATTTTTTTTTATTTTTATTATTATTATTAGCTATTAATTTTATTCTTACTTATAATTTAACTTATTATACTTAGATTTAATTCCTTACCTAGCCTTTTTACTAGTTTGTTTATTAAGAATTAATAATAACTATAATAATTATTTACTTTATAAGAGATAAATTAATTATATTAGGTTTATATTAGCAAGGGGTTATTAATATTATCTTAAATACAAGTATAAGTTATATCTAATAATATACTTAAAGGTATTAAGTATAATTAAGTTATATTAATACCTAAGGTAATTATTATATAAAAAAGTATATATAATTATAAATTATATAGTAAGTAATTTATTAAAGCCTAGGTAAATAATATAGCTTAGCTTATTAAGAAAAGAATAATTAGCATACCTAATACTTAGATTAGCTAAGAGTTATAAGGTAATATATAATATATAACCTGGGATCTATCTAGGTCATAACATATAGATTAAGACCCTTATATTAGGTGCTACTAATTATAAATATAATAATCTTTAAGAATTAAACTATTATACTATATAGTAGTTTAATTTTTTAATTTAGCTATATATTCTAGGAGGTATAGCTACATTAGACTAAATTTAGGCTTAGATAATAACTGTGTTTCTTTGCTTTTGCAAGGCTTTAGTAGCGCCGCTTTAGCGTCTTAGTAGGGTAAAACTTTTAAAAGCTTTCTCTATATTTTCTTAACTACGCGGGGGGCTACTATTAGGTATTTCTTAGGAATCTAAGCCAATAGCGGCTAGTCTTTCTTTTTTACTTACTAAAAACAAGATAAGGCATTAACGCAATACCATAAATATCCCCTGTCTGTCGGATAGTGCTCTAGCAGTGGGGACAAATACCCAATAGTAGCCCCCGCGCAGTCAAGGAGATTATTGAGAGATTAAGCAAACGCAGTCGTTGTGGGGCCAGAGCCTCCAGAGCCTGCCGGCTATGATCCCTATTCGCTGTGTTGCCTCTGGAAAACAGCCCCAGTTGCTGGCGGCGGGACAGAAGGGGGGCTGGGCGACTGACAGAAGGCTACCAGGAGCCTAAGCCCAAAATGGACTGACGGGGCGCTTTAGTAGTGCCACGTACCTGACGAGTCGCTAAACCCCAATTGTCAAGTTTCTGACACTTGCCCTCTGCGGGGGTGGGTTAATAGCGGAGCTGGAGCTGTCCCATCATCTGTGCCCACATGACGAGAAAACAAGGGTCTGTCTTTTAAAAAGAGACCCCGCCCACAACAGCTATTATTTTGGAGGAGCCCAACAAAGTCCTATTCCTCGCAATAGCGTCCGCTACAATGGCCGGCTCCAGCCCTTCCAACCCCCCCGTGTCAACGGGAAACAATACGGCAGAAGTCACCGTCGATACCACACCAGTCGAAGTCGACGCACCTCCTGTTTGTCTCCATCTTTCTCTACTTTCGCGACCCAGCTAACCTCTCTGAGGCGGACGATGCCGATTCTACCTTCGACAGTGAACTGTAAATCCTGAGCCCTTCTGTCAAACTTAATACCTTGATACTTACTGAAGAAGGTCAACTTATACTGCGTCTTTAACCTCCAGCGCCCTTAACTACCCCACCGAGTTCGGTCGACGATATCACGCGTACAATGCTGGCTGTGAGACTTTCACCGTAATTACGTGCAACTCTGACACATTGCAGCCTATAACTTTCCCAACGACGAGGCCGAAAGCGAACGACTTGACCTCACACACTTGCTTATTACCAAGGGTATTGGCAATAGATTGTTCCTAGCTCCAGTGGACCTCGATAGGGCGGCTAGGGTTTTGGATATTGGCACGGGGACAGGCATATGTATATATTTTGGCGTCTGATTCTGCTTCATGCTTACGGATGCAGGGGCGATTTGCGTCGGCGACGAGTACCCCAATGCCGAGGTATACGACCCCCTCTCCCCTTACACACTCAGCGGCGAATGTTAACAGCCCAGATTATCGGAAACGATTTGAGCGCCATCCAACCAACTTGGTATGTTAAGCCATAGCCTAAACCTGGCAATATTAATAGAACAAGGGTTCCTCCAAACGTCAAGTTCGAGGTCGACGACGTCGAGCAGCCATGGATTGACGGGAAATTTGACTTCATTTTTTCCCGCTACATGTCAACTTCAATCTTGGACTGGCCAAAGCTAGTTGGAAATGTCTTTGAGTAAGTGTGTAAACACACCCACATAATAATTACTAATTGTCGCTAGGCACTTGAATCCAGGCGGCTGGGCTGAGTTCCAGGACTTTGATCTTCTGTACTATTCTGAAGACGGCTCCATTACCGACGAGCACCACCTCATGAAGTGGATCAAGCTTTTCATCGATACAGCGAGGACAAAATTGGGCCGCGAGCCCTGTCCAGGACCGAGGCTCAAAGGTTGGGTCGAAGATGCCGGCTTCACGAACATTGCCCACCGAAAATTCCGGCTGCCGCTAGGACCATGGCCCAAAGATCCACACTTGAAGGATATCGGCATGTGTAATATCGCTCAACTGTTAGAGGGCCTGGAAGCATTCTCCCTGAAGATATTCTGTGGGGTTCTGGGTATGTCGAAAGAAGAGGTCTTTCTGATGCTGGCCAGGGTCCGTCAGGAACTGCATGCTCGCAAGTTCCATGCTCAGTTTGATTTGTAGGTGTACAACTCAAAGCCATCCGGTATCTGGTCTAACACATCCAGTCATGTTGTATATGGTCAAAAGCCATAACTTGTAACCTTCCGAATCATATAACGTGATCCACCCAACACCGCCCACCATAGCATCACGATGCGAATCTACGGTCGGCAACACTCAATTATTTCTCAATGGACATAGCTTCAATCATCAAATCAATTAAAGAACTGACTAAAGATGCTATTCTTAATAACTGCTGACTTTTTCAGCTCTTCTTTCTTTGATTTGCGTGTGCAAGGCTTCTTTGGCTGTGATTCCTGTTTTCTGGCCTCATCGCGAGCACGTTCAATTTTCACCATCGTAGGAAAGCCCTGGTTAGGGTCAAATTAGGCCCCAAAGGGCCTCTCATTGAGATCATAAAAAACTTAACAAAGAATAATTACAATCACGACAACAAGAACTACCTATTGTCAAGTGCACTCAGCATCCCTGCGTGACACAACAACACGACGTCCGCCTCCTTGAACGGTTTTGGATGGTGGCCTGCAAAGAGGCAACCTTCGAATAAGCGGCGGACGTGCGTCCCGATAATATGCCACACAGCTCTAAGAAGTTTGACTGTGATATTGTCCGGTCCTGGGGAAGTGTTTCCCGTATGGAGGGTCGCATGCTGCGCCTCGTCCAGGGAGATTTCCAGTGGAAATGGTATCGCTCTAGGAGGAGAGGTTTGAATCCAAGGGTCTTAAATGTCATCCTCTACAGTTTATCGTTCCAGCATAGCTCATCAGAGTGCGTTCGTCTTGTCCATCTGAGTTTCGAAGACGACGTGACGGAATAGACCTGAGGTAAGGATACCGGGAGGAATCTTTTGTAAAATGGCAATACAGGTTGTCGCAGGTAACAATAGGCTATGAGGAATTAAGAATTAAATAAGGCCTTGATTTTCTAGCTAAAGGAGTGATAAGAGTCAGATTCTTATACCTATGTTCTAGCCACTATGGCTTGTAACTCTTTTGGCAAAAGAGGAGACCCTTACTAAGTTAGTGAAATACCTCGCATAGCTAAACCAGCGGGGGAAATACTTAGGGTTAAAGTTTTAATAAAATAAAGTATTTTTTTTAATAAAAAAAATTCTAATTAATAAAAATATTGAATTTTATTAAGTTTTATTTTAAAAAAGAAATAAAAAAAATAATAAATAAGAGATAAATAAAAAGAAAAACTTTAAAAAAAATTAAAAAAAAAATAAATAAAAAATATAATAAGTATAATTAATTAAATTAATTAAATAATATATATATATAAGATAAGAAATATATTTTAATAAAAGAATTTTTTTTTAAAAATATAATAAAAAAGTAAATAATAAATAAAAAAAAATAATAATTTAAATCTTTTTATTTTTATTTATTTTCTTTTATATTAAAATTATAATTATAACGATCGTGTTGTATTCCCAAGGGATAAACCGGTCGTGCTGGGTTTATATTAGCAGAGAGACTAGTCGCGTTGTGCTTAAACAGTGGGGTATCACGTCTGGTAATGTGCTCAAAGGTATTAAGTGTAACCAAGTTGTATTAATAGCTGAGGTAGCTGCTACATAAGAAAGTGCAAATAAGTGTGTTCTATATACTGATGTGGTTTACTTGGACCGATCGTCCTGAGGTTCGGTCCAGGGTAGGACCGATATTTCTGTTGCTCGGTCCCCAGAACCGATAAGAACGAAGTTCGGTCCCTTCGGTCCCTGCTTAGTCAGACCGTTCTGCCAGGCTTCCCCGCCTGGCCCATGTCATGGCCGTGATAATGATTATTTAATATATTATTTTTATTTAATATTTTTTTTATTATATATATTTTATTTTTATTATTACTTAATAGCTTTAATTATATTAAGTAATTTTAAATATATAGTAATTACTATAAGGATTAATACCTTATTTTAATATAATTTAAATTATTAAGTAATTATTTACTTATAATATAAGACTTATTTAAGCCTAAAAGTAAAAGGTTAAGAGAGATATTTATAACTTAAGCTATATTAATTAATTAAAAATATCTTAAAATTAATTATAAAGCTTTTTATAATATATAATTAGTAGTTAATTAATAAATTAAAGAAATAACATATTAATAACTTAGCTATTAATTCCTTATATAAGTGAATTAATAATCTAGCCCTTTTAAATAGTTATAGTTATATTAGTAATAATAAATATAACTATTATATATAATAGCTATTTAAGGTAAATAATTATATATTAATATAAAAGATAAAGTTATTAGATTACATATAATAGGCTTATAAGTTATAAATATACTTTATAGCTAAGGGGCTTATTAATTACTTTATAATATATAATTTGTTTTTATTATTAATAATATAAATAATAATAAAATAAAAAAAATATTATTATTTTTTAAATTATTATTATTTAAGAATAAAAAGAAATACTATATTAATATATAAGTAAATTATATCTAGGTATTACTAGATATATAAAAAAGAATAATTAGTATTTTATTATAAGACTTTCTTTAATAAATATAGTTATTATATTATAATAACTCCTTTAAGATAAAATATTTTTATTATTTTTAAAGTAATAAATATAAGACATATTAGTACCTTTATTAATATCTAAAATAATTTAAAGTAAACTTTTATATTTATATTTCTTATTAGGCCCCTAGCCAAGGCCTATATGCCCTATAGGGCCTAATTATGCTATGATCTATTAATTAAGATAGGCGCGGCAGACCTTTTAGCCTAGTGGCCTAGAGGTACAGGCTATTAGGGCCTATATTCTCTTTTTTATAATATTTCTTTTATATAGTTATTTTTAAAATATAGCTAGATATTATATTAAGATAATATATTAAAAAAAAAGAGAAATTTTATAAAACTTATTAGTAAGGTAATATAGTTTACTTATATAGCCTTAAGGATAAGATTAATAAAAAAAAGACTATATATTATAACTTATATTTAGTTAAGGTAGTATTATAAGGTAAAACCCTAAAAGGGTTATAATAGGCTTATACTACTTAAATAAATTAAGACTAAGAGTAATATATAAGAAAATATAAAGTACTCTTAGTATTATATAAAATTACTATATTATAAAGGCTCTTAGGTATTGATTTAACCTATGATCTCTAACCGAGGTTATATATAATAATTATATATTTCCCAAGGGATAAACTAGTTATACTAGGTTTATATTTAGTAGAGGATTAAGTTATATGCTCCGAGGTAGGGGGTATAAGTTATATCTAGTGATATACCTAAGGTATTAAGTATAACTAAGTTATATTAATAGCTACCTTAGCTATTATATAAGAAAGTCTAAAAGAATATATAATATATACTACCTAGCTTACTAAGGCCTAAATAAGCAATTAGTAATTACTTATATCCCTTATAATAAGTAATATATAATAGCTTATAGTTATTAAAGTATGTAATTTACTATATAAATAGACTAACTAGTTATTATAAGATATTATTTATTATATAACCCTAGGTATATCTAAGCTGTAATATAATATCTCCCTTTTATTAATCTTATCCTTAAGGCTATTTTTTATAATAATAGCTACTTTTCCTATAAGTAATTAACTTTAACCTATATTCTTATTTCTATTATAGTACTAATATAATATTAAGTTATATTATAAAAAAGAAATTAAATATTTTCTTTTATTAAAAATTATTATATCCTTACTTCTAGGATTAATTAGTTTAATTTTAAAGTTATGCCTTATTTTTATTATTTAAAATAAGAGGCTATATATAAAATAACCTCTAATTCTAAGAAATATAACTTATATATATACTTAGATAATCCTTATAATATAATAAATATCCCTTTAAATTCTTATATATAATTTTTATTTTTTTTTCTTTATTTTTATTAATAATTATATTTTATATTATTAAAGAAGCTTATTATATTAATAAGTAAGAGGCTATTACTAAGAAGCTTTTTATTTTCTATTACAAGGCCTTATAAAAGGCATAATAAGATTTAAATAAGTCTTTATCTTAGCTAGAGTTATATTATAAGCATAAGCGCTAATTAGTATTATGTTATTAGAGAAATAAAACATACTAACTATATAGCTAAAATTTTTTAATATTTCTTTTTTGTAATACCTTTTTAAAAAGAGATTATATATATTTTTTTATAATCTTAATATTATAAGAAATAATAAGCGGTAATTAATCAATAAATAATAATAATAATTATATTAAAAAAAAAAGCTTAAAGCTTCTCTTTTTTTAATTTAATTAGTAAAGAAGATAATAATAATAATTAGAAAATATTACCTTAAACCCTTTTTTATATATAAGAAATTACTTAATAGCCTAAAATAGCTTAATACTTATTTCTCTTAACTTATAGCTCCTTATAAGGCTTTAATACTTATCCTTATAATTCTTAAAAAGCCTTATTAAACTAATTTTATTACTTAATATATTATTTTTATTATATTTTATTTAATATTTTACTAGGTTTATATCTAATATATATATATAGTAAGCGCACTAGAAAAGTAAGTGCACTAGCATACTATATAACTAAAAATAGCTAAATTTTAAATTCCTAAAACTAGCTATTTAATTATTAAAATTATAAAATAAATATTCTTAATTATATAACTATATATAAAGCTTGAAAATAATTTTGATATAATTTTATAAAATTCCCTTTATATAAAAATACCTAATTATACTATATAAATAGATTTTCTAAATACTAGGCTTAATAAGATTTTTTAAAAATATAAGAAAATTACTATAGCTGTTTTATAATATAATAGACCTAACTTTATAAATTAAGCTAGTTTAGATATAATTTAGAATTTTTAGAATTTATTTAAAATTGTCTTTTAAGGTAGAAATTTAAGTAGTGCACTTGCTTATCTAGTGCACTTACTATATATATATGTTATTATAAATTAATTAATTAAGTATTTTTATTTTTTTATTACTTTTTTATTTTTTTATTTTAGCCCTTTTTTAATATTATAATAAATACTTAAGACTAAGTAATAATAGCTAAAAGCTTATTTTATTATAAGAATTTTATTATTTTATGATTTTATTAAATAATTAAATAATATAATTATTAATTAATAATTATTATATAGGCTAATTATATATTATATTAAATTAATTTTTTTCTCTTAGGTTAAGTAATATAATTTTTATTTTTATTTTAATTATTTTTTATTTTTATATAATTTTCTTATTAATCTTATAATTTAAATAAATAAAATCTTTAATATTATAAATATAAGGTTTATTTTTAATAATATAAAAATACTTATTTCTAATTTAATTTTATTAATAATTTACTATTATTTAATTAAATAAACCTAATAGCTTTTATCTTATAATTATATTTTTTATACCCTTAGATAAAAAAACACTTTAATTTTATTAATACTTAGAGTTAGTATTTAATAAAGGTTATAATTACTTTAGGGTCCCTAAGAATAAATTCTTAAAGGGCTTACTTAGGGTTTAAAGCTAATTCTTTTAATTAAAGAATATAGAAATTAAGGATTTATTAGCTTATTTTAATATTTTAAGTCTTAAATTAATTAATTTTATTATTAGTTTTTTTATTTTTAAATTAAGCTTATTATTATTAGCGAAAATAATCTTTTTTTTTAATAAATAAAAAAATTATTTATAAGTTTTATATTTTAATTAATATATTATTTAATTAATTATATAAAGAACTTAAAAAATATAACTATAGAATTAAAAATTATAAATAATTTTAGCCCTAAAAGAAGTTTTATTATATTAATTAAATTATATTAAGAAATTAAAATTAAATAATAAGATTATTAGTTATTAATATAGCTAATATCTCTTATATTTATTAATATATATCCTCCTTAGTTAATATAAAGCTAATCTTAGAGTACTTTTTAAATAAATTTAATTATATTATAATTAATTAAATCTAAGTAAATAGATTATTATTTTATAATAATCTTATTATAAATACTTTTATATTAAAAATAATTATTTATAATTCTTAGCTTATTAAAAATTATAATTTAATAAATACCTTGAATTTTATTTAAGTTATTATTATTATAACTTGACTTTATATTACCTAAAATAGGGATTAAAATATCTTAATTTATATCTTAGTAATTTTAATAATAAAGGCTTTATACTTAAAGCTAGAGGTCTTAAGAGGCTTAAATTAATAAGGTTTATTTATATAATTATTAATAGCTTTAATAATATATTAAAGCTAGCTCTATTTATAATAAATAG